>JZKD02S1624012.1:540094-560145 GCA_000966675.3 Picea glauca | reverse complement strand
AGCTTGGAGACTCTAGTAGGTCTATCAAGAGGAATTGGATCTTCTTCATGCAAGTACAGAGCAAGTGTGTGTGTTGGAACCAAGAGTCACCGAAAGGAAGCTTGCGACATCAAGGCGATCGGGTTGTATTTTCTACTTTAAATTAATATGATACAACGGCATGTCCCTTTCCCATAAAGTCACTCTTACTTTATTGTGTAATTCCTTGATCATATGCATAGGTTGACATTGAATACATTTTGCTATCTTCACTTTGGTTGGTTTGTGTTGTCTTGGTCTTGACCTCACGAAAGAACCAGAGCGAAGCGGGAGCAACAAAGACTTAGGGAAGCGACACAAAGGTATGTCACTTGTTCCTCCTTACTAGCTAATTCAATGGTCATAACTTAGGGAAAGAGTCATGTCCTGTCATGTTTTGTTCTAGATCCAGGTGGATCTAGGGAGATCTATTAGTGTCTGCACCTACCGATTAGTCTGATAAAAAAATTGGCGACTCCACTGGGGATGCAACCCTTTTTTTAGTGGTTTTTGGTGTTTTTCCTTGGCCATTTTCTCTTGCCTTACCTTTCTTCATTTCTATCAATCTCTGAGTCTTCAGGAAACTTTGACAGACTCTCTGGGTCCAGAAGTCCCTTCAAAATATTTGTTTTTTTCCAAAATTTTGCCTAGTTTCAGGCCTTCTCGTACTGAACCCCTCTGTGATATAATCTTTGATCCTGGAATCTGAGTACTTTTTTGGTTAGGAGCCGATGATCGGTTTGAAAGTTGGGATTGTTTGTCTTTCTCATTTGCTCATTACTTGGAAAATCATTGTTCTCATGCAATTGAAAAGACTAGTCTTGTCTGCTTGTCATTTTTGTCTCCATTGAAAGATTGGTTTGGGTTTTGATTATTGCTTATTCATTAGTTATTGGTTTTCCTTACTTTCACCACCATGGTGTGGATCTTTTTGAAAAGTAAAAAACATTTTTCTTTTTAAAAGCATTTTTGTTTTGAAAATATTGGAAATCAATTGTTGAAATAGAACATATAGAGAATTGCCATTGTTACGTGATTCGTTGATATTTTATTTTAAAGGAGATTGCATATCGTAGTTCAAGATTGTTCCAGAACACTTCTCTTTCCCTCCCGTACATAGGATTAATCGAACGAAAAATCGATATATTTCATTCCTATCTATGCATTGCTGGGTCAGAGTCTCACACAACATCGGTTTCATCTATGTTTCCTTTGAGTAACAACAACCCTTAATAATATTGCACAATTTTAAAAATTTAACTAGTAACTCGTTTCTAGGACTCTATTACACACACAATTAGCTAGGCTAGAGCTTTGGAATAGGCAGAGAGATACACTCTCCATATCACAAAACACACAATAGCATCTCATGTTAGGGAGTGTCAAATTCCATTTACAAACATTTTGTCCTGGGAAGCCCTTCTCACACAAGGGTCAAACATGAGGTTGCATTGATATCGACAGAGTTACTCACCCTGATTCATTGATATCAGTGTAGATATTGCACGTATTACGGGGGTCACTTGGAGGTATACCCACAATAATGAGTGGAATCCTCTCGAGTTGATTTCGGGCTAGATACCCTGCCCTTGCGTGTGGATCGGACTATTGACTGTCCTCCCAGGCTTTATTGTTGTCATTGGTAACCTTAGTGGCCTATATTCTTAGGGTCTTACACAAGGTGATTGTGAAGGGGAAAGTCTTCACGGTACCTGGAATCGACGTTGGCCAAACTCACTCGGGCTCCTTGGAGGGTATACCCACGATTATGTGTGGGAGCTTGCACCAAGGTGTAAGTTCGTTAAGAAGGTTGTCAGTGTAACTTTTCCACCCTAGCCCAGCCCCTTCTTGTCTCATTGTTGCGATGTTGGATTTCATCACCAACTAGTGACTTCGGAATTAGAAGGTCTTGTTTGAATGATATTGTTTCCTAGATTCTATTTACTAGTGCATGATGTTTGTTTACCCAAGTTGACCACGAGATTTTCTTCGTAAGTTTGTAACTCGTTCACAATAGACCCTCCACGTCATTCACGTAGAATGCAGGGCTTACCTCCAGAAAATCTGGAAGGTTCTCAACCCCTGCCTACAAGCTCACCAGAGGGCTCTCCTCAACAGAGTGAAGTCCAAGACGTCACCACTCCACAAGTGGAAAGAACTGACTCTCTAGAACAGTTCTGAATTACCAATTCTTGAGAGGACTTTCGACTTCACCCCAATTTTGAGAGACGGATTATGCGAGTGAATTCTTCCAGAGACTTAGTTGTTTTGTCTTCTGGATCACCGACTGGACCTTTTCCAGGACGTGAGGGCCAAGATCCTTTTTGGTCTACTGGCATTTTTAGATGGGATCTCTTTGCCTTAGGAGTAGGCATTGAAATCACCGTCTCACCTACGTTCCCCGAAACCTCTAACCTAGACACAGTACCTTTTACTACTGCTTATTATATTCCTAGTACAGACGCTCCGCGAGCTAACCACATCTTGACCCTCCCTTTAGAAATGGTCCATTACACAGATACTATGAGTATTCACACATGGATTATAGCGGCTAGTCAAGCCCCCATTGGAACATCGCTCTCTCCCAGTGTCACCCCGACGCTTCCACCCAGATACCATGCATTGAATGCTTCTATTCCCACTCCTATGCAAACCCTATCCGAAACTCCTGGTGGTCCCTCGTCTTCAAGGCACTCTCCTCCCGACTTCATTCCAACACTTCCTCAACCCCCTTTCAGAGGACCTTTTCAATCCTCTATCGGTGGCACCAATCCTAGTGGCACCATCCTTTCATTCACACCAAATTACCAGATTCCTGTTGGTGGAAAATTCCACCAAGGAGGTTTGACTCAACCCCCGCTTTTAGGGAAAATTCCTATTGGAACACAAATCCCAATTGGAACACAACCCCAATTGGAACTCAACCCCCAATTGGAGGATGCCCCCACCGACCCCACCCTACAGAAAAAACATACCTCCATCCTTGGCCCAGTATTGGAACCATCTGATACAACATAATCCTCAATCGACTGGGGGCAACAACTTCCAGCTACATCTGTTATACCCCCCAATATAGGCCAACCATATCCAGGTACGTCCAATCCTATTTGGGGATCAAATGCTCAAACTCACGTCCCAGTTCAAGGATACAATCCGATGAGCTACTTTCCTCCACAACAACCACTAAATCTACCTGGGTCTTCGCATTTTATGCAGATTGCTTATGGTCCCACTGGTTTGCCGATGGGACTCCCTCCCCAAAGCCACCAATACCCGCTTTGAATAGATAGTTACCCTTTTTGGCCACTTTGGATCTCCTGGATCTGTCAAGGATTTTAAATGATCCAATCTGTCACTCTCCCCATTGGCCCTCTATACTAGCCAAGCTACCATATGACATCCCTAAATTCGATGGTAAAGCAGGAGAGGATCCAAACAATCACGTCATGAATTTTCACCTCTAGTGCTCATCCAACTCCTTGATGGATGACTCTATTTGTTTACGTCTTTTTCAAAGAACTCTCACAGGTTTTGCCGCGAAGTGGTATATAGAATTACCATGAGGTTTCTTCATCGACTTCAACACCCTAGCCATGGATTTCCTCACCCACTACCATTTATCGATCCACTATGAAACGGGGACCGAGATTTTGAGCTCTTTCAAACAAAACAAAGACACTCATATATCTGATCACATTCATGAGTGGCAACAAAGATGAAGTCTCATCAAACTCAAACTTCCCGATCAGTTGCTGGCAGAGTGGTTCAAAAAATCATTTGTGAACGACGTCAGTTGTGACATCGCCATGGGTGGAGTTGTCATAGAAGAACAGGCCATAAGTCATGCTCAATACCTTGACCTCATTTACTCACAAATGGGTACTCTTTACAACTTACTCCCTGATGCACCTCGTCCTTCCACTTCTGCCACTTCAACTACTCCAGCTGCTTCTCATGCAGCTGATGATGTGATTGTCACTTTCCATGCCCAACCACATTCCGCCTCAAGAAACAACCCCAAACCCACTTCTTCTAATGTTCAAAATGCTCCGTCTCCTACCCCTCCCACTGGAAAGACTTCTGAGGTAAATGCAGTTCAATCTACCCAAGCCGGTAAAAACAAATCCAGAAAGGGAAAGGGTAAGAATAAGGAGGACAAAAATACTTTGCAAGTAGAGAAAACCAAAACTCCACTTGTTGACGATAGGGATAAGCGCAAACCTCGATACCCTTGTCTTATCTGTGGTGATGATCACTACATGAAGGATTGTCCACGATGCGTCAAGGTTACTAAGTTCCTTCAATGGGCCCCAAAACCACCCACTCCGGTCGTTTTGTCCCAACCCTTCCCCTCTCAACAATAGGCCCAATTGGTCATTCATGACCAACCTTCCCCTTCTACTATGTCTTATGCATTAATGTGTACTGGCGATTCGAAGAATAATGACATCGCACTCACCACTCGAGCCAAAGATTATTCTCCCTCTAAAGAGAAGGTTGATGATATACCTCCTTCATTGGTCCAACCCTCTCCCACGACTCCACCTACCAACAGTCCTCTTCATCTTGAACAACCGAGCCTTGACACAGTTCTTCACCCCCCTCCAAAGGGTGTCGTTCATAAATTGGCTTTCCATCCTCATGTTCATGCTGCCCAGAAATATAGCATTATTGAAGACCTGGCCCAAGCACCTTCCGCGATGTCAACCCTCGAATGCCTTCAAAGTTGTCCCACACAATGGAAGTCACTGTTGAAAGCTATTGGTGGAATCGACCCGACAGACACGAATTTATTAATTTTTTACTTGAAAGATCACATTCCATGGTTACCCCCTCAACTTGCATTCCAAATCCAAGTGATTGTCTCCGACAAAAACATTTGTCGAACCGTTATCAACGAGGGTGCCTCGACGTGTGTCATGTCTATTACCTAATGGAAAGCCATCGACTCTCCCTCTTTGAATGAATACCATAACACACTCAAAGCCTTCAATGGCTCTAGTTTTAAGCCTTACGGTGTCCTTCCTTCATTTCCAATCATGCTAGAAGGAAAAACAGTCCAAGTCGAAGTGGAAGTCTTTGACACTCCTCTCGATTACAATCTTCTGCTTGGACATAGCTGGATCGATTCCATGCGCATAGTTGTGTCAAATATTTCTCTTGTTGTATGTTTCCCACACCAAGGAAAGGTAATCACTGTCAGCCAATTAGCCTTATTTAACTTGGATACGTGTATTGGCAACATACTGGTCATCGCCAAAACCCCACTGGGTTATGAGAACGTCGGTGTAGGTCTTATCAAAGAATCTTCGTTAATGGGTACCTTCCCTATTCCACTGCTCGATGTTCCACACTCGTCTGTCTCTTCAATCAACATGATCCCCACCTCAATTCACAGAACCCTTGCGTCTCACGACCCATGGATGGTACCCGACCCCGACGATCATATTCGTTACGGTGACGAAATGGCTTTGAGGCTGGTCGAATTTTCCTATCAGGCCATTCAATAGGCAACCCCTTCTACCCCCTCTCTTGGTGATTTATCTCTAGATCCTTTCCTCATCATTTTTCCCATGGACGAGATGATTATGTCTGTCATGGAAGACACCCCCTGGAACGATGGCCATCACCATTCCATCCTCTTCCTGAAAAAACACACCATCGAGAGCTACCAATGGATCTCGACCCCGTGGACCGTTGTCTTCATTTCGACCGTTCCCGAGTCCACACATTATGTGTTTTCTGAAGGGAACTTAAGGAATATCTCACCCACTATTCCCCTCTACATATCCATCAAACCTGGAATTGTCGAAAATGTGCATATCGGAGCTTTGTGTTCCCCTGATGAAATCGTCACCTACAAGTCAATTTTCAAAGATTTTCATGACGTCTTCGCCTGGAGCTATGAAGAAATGTCGAGCATTGACCCTGACATTATGATACATGAGATTAAGACATACCCAGATGCTAAACTCGTCTGGCAATGCCTTTGTCTAGTTCACCCATGTAAAGCGGTTGTTATTAAACTTGAAGTTGAGAAACTTCCCAAAGCCGACTTTATTTACCCAGTGGTCCTCACTGACTGGGTTTCCAATATTGTCCCGATCGAAAAGAAAAAAGGCACAATCCGCGTATGCATTGATTATAGGGATATTAACAAAGCTTGTCCTAAAGACAACTTTCCTACCCCCTTCGTCGATCAGAATGTCAATGATTGCGTCGGGAGTGAAATCTTCTCTCTGATGGATGGTTTCTCCGGATATAATAAAATCAATATTGTTCCTAAGGATCAACACAAAACCGCTTTCATTTGTCCTTGGGGCACTTTTGCTTATCGGAAACTTCCTTTCAGTCTAAAGAATGTTGGCGCGACTTTTTAGTGCACCATGTCTTATGCCTTTCATGATATCAAGCACATAGTGTATCCATATCTTGATGAATTACGCGCTCATTCTATGCACCGGGTCAATCATCCAATCCACCTCCAAGCCATTTTCCTCTGCTGTCGGTTTTACCATAAATGCTTGAATCCTCACAAATGTGTTTTCTGCATAGAATCCGGCCGACTTCTAGACTTTATTGTTTCACATCATGCGATCATGGTATATCCTTTAAAGGTCGAGGTGATTCTCAATCTCCCTCCTCCTTCTACACTTCGTCAGTTACAAAGTTTGCAAGGGAAAGAAAAATTTCTTCATCGTTTCATCTCGAACTATGCCGAGATAACTCTTGGATTTACGTGACTACTCAAAAAGGGGTCTGAGTTCATATGGGATACCATCACAAACAAATCCTTATTGTAGCCGTAGGTCATGGATACATTATTGTAGCCGTAGATTATTTTACGAAATGGGACGAGGCGATGCCGACATTTGACAATACTGGAAAGACCGCAACATTATTCATTTTCAATCACATCATTGCTCGTTTTTGTGTCCCTCAGGCTATCATCACTGATCATGGTAGCCACTTTAGAAACTTCATGATGTCCAAACTCACTGAAAAGTTGGGTCTTCACCATGAAAATTCAACACCCTATTACCCACAAGACAACGACCAAGTCGAAGCGATTAATAAAATTCTCATAACCATGCTTCAATGAATGATAGGGATTCACAAAACAAGTTGGCACACAATGTATTTTTCAGCATTGTAGGCTTACCGAAAATCCGTTAATTCTTCTATTGGGTTTACACCTTTCTGGTTAGTCTATGGTCTGGAAGCCATCCTTCCGATTGAATGTGAGATACCCTCCTTAAAACTAGCCGTCAAACTCCTACCAAACACTTATGTTGAGGAAGAACGTCTATTGTATCTCATGCGATTAGATGAAACTCGACGCGATGATACCCTAGTCATAGAAGCCCAAAAGAAATGTGTCAAGGCCCAATACGACAAACATGTCAAGCCTCGCATTTTCTTCAAAGGATATCTGGTTCTCCTCTATGAACAAGATCGAGATATGCTAGGGGATGGAAAATTTGAAGCCATGTGGTGAGGTCCTTATATCGTTAGATGAGTTTTGGAGAAAGGATCTTACGAGTTAGTAGACTACGATAGTATCCCTTTGAGTGAACCCAAAAATGGGTTGTACTTAAAGAAGTACTACGCATAAGATCACATGTGCACGAGTACTTGTATTTTATTGTATCATACTTCTTGTGTGTTACTGTAGTATGCTTTTTCATTATCTAGTCTCTTCCCTTATGTGACGTTGTGTTTGATTTCCAGATGTCAGAGTCTTCACTACCCCACATTGGCTTCACTGATGGCGCTATCTATAGTACTCAGAACATTGCTTCTGCTGCGTGGGAAATTTACGCCCCTACAAACGAACTTATCACTCTACGAGGTGTGTGCCTCGTCCGTGCGACCAACAATATTGCAGAGTATAGCATTGTTATCGAATTGTTGATTGATGCTATCTTGCTTGGTATCTGTCGCTTGTTTGTGCGAATCAATTCGCAGCTCGTAGTACTACAGTTAAGTAATGTCTATGTTATTCGATGTCCTACTTTGTTATGGGTATATTTGCAAATTCGCCTCTTGGAATGTTCTTTTGATTATATTGAGTATCAACATATGTCTAGATGTCTAAATACATTAACTGATGCATTAGCTAACTATTTACTAGACAGACATTTGGGTCATTTATAAATCAATCACATCACAAGTATCACACAACACAAGATAATCCGGTAGAAGCCGTATGTATATATAACAATCAAAACGTTTTTTACAAAAAAGATTTGTCCAAGGACTAAAATTTCAAAATCTGAAGTTCATAGCTTCTACAAAGTGACTCCATGGATGACCTTCATGGTAAAACACGACTACTTGGGCAACCCTACAAAGAATTCGGCCAACAGACTCTGACACCCCCACCATATGACGCTGATAACGTCTTGGAACCTCTCCAAGAGGCATGTCTGGAATGTCTACAGTCAAACCCTCTAAGTTTTGTTCCACTGCCTCATAATCTTCAGCATCGCATCATGGCACTGGAGCCACCTCTCCTCGTTTCTGAATAGGAGAAGTACCCGGAGGTCGATAAGGCCCCATGTCTGTGTCATCAAAAAAGATTTTTTGTAATTAGACCTTGGACGAACATAAAAGCATTTGCATATGATAAAATTCACAAAATCATTTAAAAAGTAAAAAATGTGTACTTCTTATCGAGATCCCCCCATTGACCACCCTCGGGTAGGGCCAAGTTCGGACCCCCTTGGAAGTCCAATCTGGCATAGGCATAATCATCGACCATCAACATCTATGGTCGCAACCAATCAAAGAAGGAATCATTGTATTTGATGATTGGTCCAGCTACATGTCGGTCCATGAGGTTACATCACCTCAACATCCTCAGATCCTCTAGAGTTGGTAAACCCCACTCAACCTGCAATCTCAGCCAGGGAACCCTCTCAAGAAAGAAGGACACCAATAATGACCCGTACCTGAATTGCTTCAGGTCGCCTCTCCTGCATTTAGTCAACTGCCTCTTCACGCTACGAAGGACTGCATCTGACCAGTTAAAAACCCGAGGCTTAGTACACTCTATGGCATACTGAAAGTAGCTCTGGAGAGCCATGTGTGGAGCAGTGCTCCCAGCCATATGAGCAATGGTGAACAAAATAGTGTGAAGGGTCAAATCCTACACCCCCGAAATGGCCACTTTTCCTTTGCTTCTTTCTGCCTCTGGAACAAAGTACAAATGGCAGTATTCACTCATAGGCAGCCCACGACCTCGGCTACCAGTCAAGCTAGCGTGGTACCCACGCTGTGACAGTCCTTTCAGGAAATAAACATCCTCGATATCCAAGGACAATGTGTGGACCCCCACATGGAATACTTGTTGTTCCACATCCCACATATGAACGAGGTACTCCAACAGCCTGACTTGGGCCCTAATACTCGGGATCCAAAAGAGTTTTAGGAGACCACAGTCTCACAAAGCGGAAACGGTGCCTGGGTCATTCCCAGCAATAGAATCATCTTCTTCATGCTCTCTTTAATTCCATTCCAAAACCATGGTGACATCCAAATGCCTGCATAAGAACCATAAGAAGAAGGTCAACAACTCTCTGCAAGACTTGGTACATTTTTCATTGAGCAAACATTAAAGAAATTTTTCACTTTGTGGTTCTCCCAGGTGCCCCTTTGGCATAGTGCGAGGTTCTCATAGGCTCCTTTGGGGCCACCTGCGAGAATCATGCATTCTCGCAGGTCCCGTGTGGCTAGCCTGTGAGAATGCCTGAGCGCAAATTTGAGCCCTAAAACAAGATCAAAAAATTGAAATTTACCAATGAAAATGAAAAATTGAACCATGAAAAGATAGAAGACACAGAGCTTACCTCACTGCCGGAGACGGTTTGCCAAATGGTTGCTCGTACCTTTCGCAATCGAGCGCCAAAATTCCAGGGCAAAAGAGGGGTTTTGGGCTAAAATCTTGGCAAAGTTACAATGACTATGGTAAAAAGAACTTTTACCCACTTATATTTACTTTTTACCATTTTGGTTGGCTTTTATAATTGTTTTATTTATCAAACCTAATTCCTAATACCTCTATGAGTGCGACTTTTTTCATACATGACGACTTCGACGTCCATACGTAGGGGTACGAATATTTTTTATCTTTTTCATCTCATGTTTGAATTGTTTTTTATGGTTTTTTTCACAAAACCTCGAGCTTGGTCTTTGTCCATTCTCATGCTAGAAAATACATGAGAACATAATCAAGCACACTTTTATCACTTTTTCAGGCTCAACAAGGGTATACGAAAAAGGAACCGCCTGGAGTCCTCTTTAATCTCTTTTCAGACTCTCTAAATATGAAAATATTGCCGAGCGATCTTGCTATTTTCACGCTCATTAAATTATTTGAAGAAAGCATCTGTTGGGCGATAATTTATCTCTTTTTCGGTCTCATCAGACTATTTTATGAAAAAGGAACTGAGAGAGTTCTCTTTTACGAAAAAGGAACTGAGAGAGGAACCGAAAGACCCATAATGGGACCGAACCACTCCTTCCTAGGGTTCGTTAAACATACTCCGAGGGACTCATACGAAGGATGAGCTTAAATCAACAAGCATATGTTATCCTCCTCAAGCTTGCATAAAAACAAAGAGGTACTCGCCAGAAATGGTGGGGGGAAATTTGGGAAAGGGATATGTTTTCGTATTCATATTATTGGCAGTAAGTGTCGATCTTGAACATGACACCCCCCTATTCATTATCTAAAGTTGGTTTGGGAAATCCATTTGTCTCTCATTCGACTTGCTACAAGGTCATATCCTGAGTCGTCTCTGAGTCATCGCTGCCAAATCATTGGTCATGTCATTCATATCTTCAAGAGAAGTTCATATGAAACCTCGATTGAGTCAGCCATCTGCAGTTGTCCATTCTCTCTGTGTCGACCTTCCCTGTGTCCAGTTCAACTTACATCATACTCTGTTTCATCTTCAAAATCTGTTACTCATTTCGCATCATTGATGGGGGATACATCAAGGCCCTCCTGTGATGAGTTTTTTTCCGTCGACTCCAGCTCATTATCCAGAAACAAGACTTAGAAATTCTTTGGTACCTTGGAATTTGCATGCCTCAATGGTAGGTTTCCTCACTTTCGACAGTGGGTTTTCATCATTGACCCCTGATCGGGAGATTCTATTGGATGTTCGACCTCAGCTCATTTATTCACATTCGGTGGATTGTACTAGTGTACCTTAGGAGTCATTTACATTAATGGTGATTTTCCCTCGCACTTGTTAACGGTTTCATCAATGACCAGTAATCAAGTCAGGTTTCTACCATGTTCGACTTCAACACATGTAATCACATGGTTAGATTCGTACTTTCAGGGGATGGGATTGAAGACCCTGGATCTCATCTCTTTGATCCAGGCTGCGATGGACTATGTATTATTTGCTGACACATAGATCCACTTTGTATGTCTCGTGGCTATGTCGTCTTAATTTGAATCTTCTTGCATAGATCCATAGTGTATTCTTGGTGGCTATGCGATATTTTGACGGCATGGATCCACGGTGTACGATTGGTGGCCATGACCTATGTCTATGATGTCATCTATCCATGATCTTAGTATGGAAATGCCTACCTCAGAACTAGTATGATATTCTGCAGATGCTTGGTTTTTTGCAGGTTTTCGATTAGGTGCGCTCCTAGTTTCCGACAGACACACATAGTTTACAAAGTATTTTGGTTGTCATTGATTATGGCCTCATACTTTGGGGGGAATTCTGTTACACATGATTTTGTTCATCTTGGTGATGTATTGACAATAGTGTACTCAAGCTCCCAACAAGAACTTTCTCCTAAGAAAAGTGGCATTTATCTCCTTCCAGAAAACATATTTTCAAAGTGAGTTCGCAGGCTACATATGGCCTAGGGTGCGAGAATGACCCATTCTCCCAAGCCACCTTTATCTAGGGTGCGAACTTCTCGTAGGTTTCTCTATACATAGGGTGCGAACTTGTTTTTGAACTTGGAAAAGAGAAGAGGTCTCGAGGGTTCTAGAAGGGAATCTTCTAAAAACTGGGTTGGCATTCGTATGGTTGTCATTTTACTGGCTTCCCTGATTTGGTGGGATCATTCTCATCCATGTAACTATCTCACCCTCTCCTATATATTGAAAGGATTCTCATGGAAAAGGTTAAGCAAGATTAATTGAAGAATTTTTGAAGAAATTGTGTGAAGAACCCAGCTTGAATAGAAGCTTGGAGACTCTAGTAGGTCTATCAAGAGGAATTGGATATTCTTCATGCAAGTACAGAGAAAGTGTGTGTGTTGGAACCAAGAGTCACCGAAAGGAAGCTTGCGACATCAAGGCGATTAGGTTGTATCTTCTACTTTCAATTAATATGATACAACGGCATGTCCCTTTCCCATAAAGTCACTCTTACTTTATTGTGTAATTCCTTGATCATATGCATAGGTTGACATTGAATACATTTTTCTATATTCACTTTGGTTAGTTTTTTTTTTCTTGGTCTTGACCTCACGAAAGCACCAGAGAGAAGCGGGAGCAACAGAGACTTAGGGAAGTGATACAAAGGTATGTCACTTGTTCCTCCTTACTCACTAATTCAATGTTCGTAACTTAGGGAAAGATTCATGTCCTGGCATGTTTTTTTCTAGATCCAGGTGGATCTAGGGAGATCTGTTAGTGTCTGCACCTACCGATTATTCTGATAACAGTACAGACCTGCCATGTCAGTCATATGGATGTGCCACCTGTCACCCTTGCAGGGGTTCCACGTGTCAGTCTATATGCCCAGTTAGCACATTTTCCATGTCATCACACTGTACCTGCCACTGTAGCTTGCCACATCAATTGTTCGGTCATATGGCATGTACAGTCGGCTTCCACGTGGCACTGTATGGACTGGACAGTCAACAAATTTTTGCATGTTTGGAAAAACGAACAGATCATGATATCTGGAGCATATGACGCATGTTTGAGCTCGTGCAAGTTGTGGTGGGTTCGTACCATCGAGGCCCTACGTACACATCCATTTTGAAGAGATTCTGAGAACTTTTATTTTTAGGCCTTTTTGAACCCCAATTTAGTCCCGAGATCCAATTCTGGACCACACCTCCCCACTAAATACCATTTGGTCCCCAAAAGGTTACTGGCTAGTCATCAAGTGTGGGATAGGCCACCCAAATTTTTCTTTGTCTTTAAACTCTATCATGTGCACCTGTCTCATCAAGATCAACTGTAAAACAATCATGATAACTGACAGCATATTGTTAGCCATTTGTACCCTGTCACATCTTAATGAAGCCACTATCATTCATGTTGACAACATTACTAATGATAACATCATAAATATGACTGCAAATGAGATAATATGTTTGTTTCTTAAGATCAATTATTTTATTTGAAACAATTATAGTTGTGTTGCTTGCATGAGTTGCCTTTCTTAATTGTTCCATTGTTTGAAGAGATTTATTTTCCTTTAAGTGATGAGAATGAACCACATATTCTTGACCTGCTTTGGTTAAGTGATATTGATTATTTTCCCTATAGAATATTTCTTTACGTCATACAAGTAAGGACTTCCTAAGACCATTCCACATTCATTGAGTGGTACCACATCACATGTTGCCTGGTCCACAAACTTAGATGAAATTGCAAATTTTAATGTGCATTGCTTTGTTATGTACAATTGATTATTGTTGCTTATCCATTTAAGTGTGTAAGGCTTATGATGCATCTAATTGTTTAATCCCAATTTTTTAACCAATTCCTATGAAATCAAGTTGGATTGATATCCACTATCTATCAATGTGTTGACCTTAGTATGCCTCATTATGACCCTTATGTGAAACAATTTACTTCTAGAATCAAATCCATCACCAAATTTACCTATCAAAATAACCAATGAGACTTTAGATTCATCACCTAAATCTAATCCCAAGTTTGTTGGCCGTGTTGTTGCTGCAACTATTTTGCTCCCTTTACTTTCTTTGAACCACTTTGGTATCTTCTCAAGATGCAATTTCCAGCAATGGTCCTCATCATGCCCTTCTTTCTTGCAATGCATGCAAGATGGCTTCTCTTCCTTTCTTGCCACTGAATTTTACATTTTTCCATTCCACCTCTTTTTGTTCTCTTTCCTTGAAGATGATTCCCCTGATACACCAACCCCTATTTTCCCTGCTTCAATGTATGTTTCTTGAACAAAAACCTCATCAATATTAGTAGTTCCAAACATGAATATAGTGTTTCGAATATGTGCAGGTAAACATCCTATATAATTCATAAGAGTTTCTTTGGTATGTAAAGGAATATCTAACATAAATACCATTTTACGAAAGCCATCTATGTATTCTTGCACTATTTGTCCTTCTCTTAGTTTTAAATCTTTCCATTCAATTAACTCTTTCTCTTTATAACCCAAAGGATAGAATTGTTTTCTAAGTGCAGAAATAAAACTTTTCTATGATGAAAATACATTACCCACTTTTTGCGTGCCATTTTGCAACTTGCTTTGCCACCAGATGAGTGTTGTGCCTGCAAGTCTAAGGGATGCCAACTTTATCTGAGTTGCCTCATCGTTCATTTGTTGCACACTGCAATAAACCTCTATCTGTGTGACCCAATTATCAAGTTTCTCTGCATTGACTTCACCATCATATATAGGTAATTCAATTTTCACATCAAGTTTTAGTAAAGGAATTTCTTGTTTATGTTTATCAACATGTTTTCTTGCAGTGATTTTAGAACTTTAACTTGAAGAGGAAGGAGAAGAAAGAGGTGAAGAAGGAGGTGAAGGAGGAATTTGAGGAGGATCCTCTCCTTCTTCACTTTTTATATTTGAAGATTCACCCAGATTTGGTCTCTTCCATTCCAAGTAATCTTCATACAAAACCTTCATCATCTCTAACATGGTGAAGAAAGTTTTTCGAAGCTCTTTCTCATCCTGAGAATGTCCATCTTCTGATGCCATCTTCTCACTATGAGAAGTTATCTTTCTCAATCCAATCAATGGATTCTCTTCAACAATATCGCCTTCACTAGGATTAAGCTTTTTCCTGGTAATCATGCAAACTCAAAAACCAAACATCAACTAGCTCTGATACCACTTGATCCAAAAATATATTTTAAATGACAATGGTTTGGTTATTATGCATGCGTTATAACACCATTTAGGAAAATAATGAAAGAGAAAGAATGAAATATGAACATAACATCCATAAAGAATTATATAGATCTCAACATAAGCATGCAGAACAACAAACCATAAAACACCAAAGTTATAACAAAGTTCGGTAATCTCGCCTACGTCTCTAGGCCTTTGTCTCAGTCGGCTTTCTTATTTATTTTAAAATATTTTCAAGTACATCCTTAATGTGCCAATGGATTAAAAAAATGATCTGGTTGTGCTCTAAAATATCTCAAGAGCGCATCAAAACTGGCGGCACTGAAAACGGATGCACAAATCTCCCAGAAATGGCCCGCAAAGGTGCACTCCTCAATAGCTTCCCTGCATAACAATGGCCTTGGCTCAACAATTCTGAAATATTTCTCTTCTTTGAACCTCCTCCCATGGCTTCAATATCCTCTAGTTTATATAGGCCTGAATTTGGTAACCATCTCCCAACTTTTCCCCAAGATCTAACATAAAAAATGGTCGAAGATCCCTAAAAAATGGAATAAATCCCCCAATATCAGGCTAATAATCCATAAAAATCATATGACATAGTATAAAACCCACATAATGCAAAAACAAGGTGAATTCCCCTTGATACCTGCACTCCTGGTCATATTGGGTGCCTCCATGTGGCCAAGCCTTGAGTTTGTGCATTGGCCCCCTAACCGTTGGCCCCAATCTTATGGTTATGGTGCATGTGGTCATGGATTCTAGCCTCCACACACCCATAGTTTTGTGTAGCCCCCTAGATCAAAGCCCGTGGTTACTCCCTTGGCTGATGGGCTAGCCCAGCTAACTGGGGCTAACCACTAATTCTATGCCAAACAGTCAATCGTCCAGGGTATGAGTCTGGGTCACATGGTAACGCGACCGAGATCTGGGGCTAAGCTCCATATTATCCACACGGCAAAAAATAACTTGCAAGTCACATGGTAAGGTTCTATGGTGGTTCATGCCAAGGGATGTGGCCTAGCCCCAACTCTATCCTCTGCTTGTTTTACCACAATGAAAACTTAAATACAATCGGTGCCACCAATCGTTAAGTGCCTCTAGGTAGGTGGGCTAGTAGCCCAGCTTACGCAAAGTCTATGTGCGCATGGAGGTCTAGGGTTTGAATCTAGTGGACTCCAAACCAATTTTTTCCAAAACTTTAGCCAATGAATCGGTGCCACATTGGAGCCCATGACTGGGCCATGTGGAATCGTACCATATCCCAACAATACTTCCACATGTCAGTGCATGATTCTTCCACTTGTCTACCTGTATGTCTGCCCAATCAACATCCAACTGTACCTTCCACGTCAGCCCCTTTCCATGTGTCATATGGACGTGCCATGTCAGTCGTACGGACGTGCCATGTCAGCCATATGGATGTGCCACGTATCAGCCTTGTAGTAGTTCCACATGTCAGTCTACACGCCCAGTCAACACAGTTTCCATGCCATCACATTGTACCTGCCATTGTACCTTTCCATGTCAGTTGTACGATCGTACAACCTGTACAGTCAACTGCCACGTGGCACTGTACAGACTATAGAGTCATCAAATTTTTGCCTATTTGGAAAAACGAATAAATAATGATATATGGAGAATACTACGTCTATTTGAGCTCATTCAAGTTGCATTGGGTTTGTAACATCGAGGCCTACGCACAACATCCGTTTTGAAGAGATTCCGAGAAACTTATTTTTAGGCCTTTCTAAGCCCCAATTTGCTCCCAAGATCCAATTCTAGATCACACCTCCCAACTAAAGACCTTTTGGTCCCCAAATGGTTACTGACTAGTCATCAAGTGTGGGATAGACCACCCGACTTGTTCTCTATCTTTAAACTCTGTCCTGTGGACCTGTCTCATCAAGATCAACTGTAAAACAATCATGATAACTGATAGCATATTGTTAGCCATTTGTACCCTGTCGCATCATACTGAAGCCACTATCATCCATGTTGACAAAATTACTAATGCTAACATCATAAATATGATTGCAAATGAGCTAATATGTTTGTAATATTTTCACGACATTAGCTTATCTTGAAGCAAAGTGTGATTGATCTTCCATTCTACAATCATCTCATGTTCTTGCTTAAGATCAATTACATGATTTGAAACAATTATAGGTGTGTTTCTTGCATGAGTCGCCTTTCTTAATTGTTCAATTATTTGAAGATATTTATTTGCCTTTAAATTATGAGCATGAACCACATATTCTTGACCTTTTTTGGTTAACTAATACTGATTGTAGAAGATTGTTGCATGATCATACAAGTAAGGACTGCCCAAGACCATTCCACATTCATTGAGTGGTACCACATCACATGTTACCTCATCCACAAACTTATATGAAATTGCAAATTTTAATGTGCATTGCTTTGTTATGTGCAATTGATGATTGTTGCTTATCCATTTAAGTGTGTAAGGCTTATGATGCATATGAGTGTTTAATCCCAATTGTTTAACCAATTCCTATGAAATCAAATTAGATTGAGATCCACTATCTATCAATGTGTAGGCCTTAGTATGCCTCATTATGACCCTTATGTGAAACAATTTACTTCTAGTATCAAATCCATCACGAATTTTACCTGTCAAACCAACCAATGAGACTTTAGATTCATCACATGAATATGATCCCATGTCTATTGGTCGTGTTGTTGTTGCAACTATTTTCCTTCCTTTCCTTTCTTTGACCACTTTGGTCTCTTCTCGGGATGCAATTTCCAGCAATGGTCCTCATCGTTCCCTTCTTTCTTGCAATGCTTGCAAGAGGGATTCTCTTTCTTTCTTTCCACTAAATTTTCCTTTTTCCCATTCCACCTTTTTTGTCCTCTTTCCTTGAATATGATTCCCATCATACACCAACCCAATGTTTTCCTTGCTTCAATGTATGTTTTTTAAACACAAATCTCATCAAGATTAGTACATCCAAACATGAATACAGTGTTTTGAATATGTGCAGGTAAACCTCCTATGTAGTTCATAAGAGATTCTTTGGTATGTAAGGGAATATCTAACATCAATGCCATTTTACGAAAGACATATGTGTATTCTTACATTGTTTGTCCTTTCTGTTATCAATGAAATTTCATACGCAAATGGTTACAAGAATTCAGCATCGTCAAACAGTTATGAAGTCATCCATGGACTTGAATTAACATAAAAGCATTCATAAAGGGTCAAAACTATACAAATAGTGAAAAAATTGAAGGGCGCTATGAATACACTGGGCACGTGCGCACATGTGTGAAGCAGAAATGAAAGATTCGCACACATGCGCACAATGTGCGACTGTTGTCGCAAAAATCCACGCACCTGAGAAATGACGCATTTATGAGAGTGGTCGGCCTCCCACCCACTTCTGGTTCATCTTCCAAGTTGATTTGACACTCAAATCTGGACTGGATTCGACTGGATGGCTGGTCAAAGACCTAGAAATGCCCTAATTAGCCTCTTTACACACTACAAACTAGTTTAACAATAGCTCAAAGGAATTCTATAAAAAGACCATGGATACACTTCATTTTTCAAGGAATTCAAAGAAAATTTATGCTACCATTATTCTCTTGACGAATCTTCTATCCTTTCCAAGAGTATACTTGCATCATTGCATTGGGTAATCCATCTCACCCCTTGAGTGGATTAGCAAAGAATTATTTCACCATTTTCATTTTCATTTTCAAAGTTGTAAGAAGAGCTTACTTGTGGGGGTCCAAGAGCCCTCCCTTGGAGGAAGAAGGGACTCATAGTCCCCTTGCTTCTCAATGTTTTCTTTCACTAATATCAGCCTTATCATTGGTGACATGGGTCTCATGGTTCTTTTTGTCCTTGTGTCCCTATGTTTATAAATTAAGTTGTTATTTTATTTCTTAGTTTAATTCTTAGTTGTTGTTTTATATTTCTTTTTCTAACCCTTTTCCTTGCAGTTGTCCTGCTCAACAAACCCAACTGAGCTTACAAGCACCTCTATTTTTCTCACTAAGGTGACGAAAGAGGCGCAACAGATTGGCGAATCTGCTGGGGAAAGGTATAAATTTCCTACCCCATTTGGGTTATTCTATCTCTTCGTTTGGTTTATTTAAATTGCAGGTGCAATAACCGGCCTAAGCCGACCTGCCAATCATCCAATTCCAAGGTGAATTGAGAGAATTCCATCCAGAATTTTCATTCATGACCGTGTGTCACCTGTGCGCGGGTTTTTAGGCCCATAGACGCGCATCATGCCCACATGTGCTTAAGTCATAGTTCTTTTCTGCACACATGTGCTTATTGACTTTTCTATGTCTGTGCACATGCGCTCCGTGCGCCTCTGTCTCCACTAAGACCCGCACATCTGTGCAAAAATTCACATTGTAAAGTTGTTGAGATGTGGGGAAGGTCATTTTCCTTCTTAAAAATGATTTCAAACATGTTTTAAAGCTGCACCACACTTAGTCCCCTCATCATATAAAGGGGTTAGTCAAAACACATAGCCACTTAGGGGGTTAAAATCAATTTCCTCTTTTGCTTTCATTTTCGCCACATGGATGGCTTGTTTTGACTCACAATATAAGTTGGAAATAATTTTTAATCACATTTAATTTGCATTGGGACCAGAAGTTGGATAAAAATCACTTAGTATGGTCTTCTCTCACGCATCCAAGCGATCTTGAGAATCAGAAAAAGATTGTGAAATGATTTCATCTCCCTTAAGAACATTAAAACCTTTAGGAGATGACAACAACCCTTATTGGGACTCCTCTTAGTTTATTTTTTCAAACACATCTTAATATTGTAACGGGCCCATACATGCCCACATGCTACAAAGATAGGATAGTGTTGAAATTTGATTTCTTAGATCAAATCACTAGGGAAGTTTAAAGGTT
>JZKD02S1624012.1:516437-540044 GCA_000966675.3 Picea glauca | reverse complement strand
CACAAAAGTCACTTATCACTCACATAGCTTCTTCTTGAAACATGGAGGTCAAAGTAAGTTTCCTCCAAAGGGATTCCGAAAACACCCCACCCTTTTCTTGACGAAACTATCCACTTCCATTTTAATTCAACGAGGTTGGTTCACACCCCCAACCTCTCAAAACAACTACATCTAAATTTTTTCTAAAAAATCACTAAGTTTTCCTCCAGAGGAGGTGCCAAAATAAGTATTTTAGTCTAGGTAGGATTTCGGGGATAGGCATCCAAACAACTCCCCGTTATCTGGTTCTCACATTGTCAAAACCATAGAAGTTGTAAAATAGGGAACTGAAAATCCTCCAAGTCAAGTGTTCCTAACACCATAAGGCAGGGTGATACCTGTGAAGGGTTGAAGGTCGAGATATGATTGTTCTGTGCATCCCCCCTTGAGGTACCCACCTCTTGGACGGGATCCATCCCATGACCCATTTCTTAGGCCGACAATATAAATGTCGCACTTTGACTGAGGTACCTAGTAACCAAATTTTAGGACATCTACCTAGGTGGAAATTGTGGGCTGCAATTGCACCTTGATTGGATTTTGTGTGGCTATTTGGAAATAGCACTAGCTCTTTCAGGATATGCCCCCTTTACCCCTCATTATAACCAATTATTTCATCCTTCACTAGTTTCTCTTCCAGTGACTTCAGACCCCACTGTTGAGTACTATTGGAAGGTCCAGTGCTATTTGAGAGGAAGGATGTTACGTCTTCTAGGACACGAGCATTTGTTTTTTTATTCCTCACGTGGACAAAACCCACTTATCCACATATATGCTTCTTTTTCAAAACATTTTATGTATGATGCACTTATGACTACATTTTGATTTGGATATATATATTGTGAAAAGTTCAAAATTTGCAACACAAAGGCTCTTGTGTCTTTATTACTCTCACCACCATTTGCACACATTCACCCAGCTAGTCGGGCATCATAGGGGACCCACAGAATCCCCTTCGTTCACGATGATTTCTAAACCTCCCTCCTATCTTAGGGGGAGTGTCTGGTCTTGCCCACTCATTGCCACCACCTTCACACACTCATGTGAGTGCTACTATTTTAGGATCAACTTTGCTTGGTTCCACATTACTTGGGTCCAGTTCCCAGGGTCCTTCATCCACTCTCTCTCCTTGACATGGAAGCAGGGGACCAAATTCCTCTCAAGGGGGAAGTACCAACCCACCTAGACCCCCTCAAGGGTCAGGTTCACAACACACTTACACCATGGCTGGAGCTAATCCTCCCCTCCCACTACAGATGCCATATTTGGCCTCTCTCAACATACCGTATCTAAGAAAACTCACAAATGATCCTATATTGCATGACCCCACATGGCCTGCAATGCCCACCAAACTATCTTCATACATACCCAAGTTTGAAGGGAAGGCAGGTGATGACCCTGCCAACCACGTCATAACTTTTCACCTATGGTGCTCTTCCAATAACATTATGGATGATTCCATCAGACTGTGATTATTTCAATGCACACTCACTGGCCCATCGGCCAAATGGTATGTAGATGAAAAATCAGGGTCCCATGCGACTTTTGAATCCTTGGCCAAAGCATTTTTGACCTTCTTCCAATTACCAATCCACCACGACAATGGTCTAGAACTACTCTCTAATTTCAAAAAAACCTCAGCCACACATATCGTTGATTACATTCACGAGTGGCGTAGGTGACGTAGTTTGTGCAAAGAAGAAACCTCCAAGCAACAGTGTCTTGACTGGTTTCTTAGATCACTTGTCTCTCTCCTCGATAAGGATGTAGCTTCCACCTTCCCTCAATCTGAAGAGGAAGCCATCAGTAAGGCTCAACAATATGACCTCATTTATGCACAGTCAGGGTACTTATACACTTTACTTCCCGATCTTCCAAAACCTGTGCCATTTGACCATGAAAAACCTGGGATGTCTCACTCAGCATACAGACTGATTGGTAACACCACTCACCACGGTCCACAACCCCAACAACCACTGATGTATGGAATACCTCAATACCTGTCGTCATACGGGGGCACTTCTTATTACCGCCCACCCCCTTATCAACAACCATACCCTGTTGCTATGCGTCCACCCATCAGTGGGCCACCGTCGGCAGCCCCCATACACCCACCTATTCAAAAAAGTTATGGTACCCCCTCTACCTCAGCTTATAGTACTAGCGAAAGCACCATGCCTTCCTATCTACCTTATAGATCGGTACTGCCAAAAAATCCGTACTTTCCATTTCCTGGTCCCCCACATCCTCATGTTGGGGTGAATTTTGTTCAACCCTCTCCCGTTCAGCAATATCAAAATTTTGAACAGCTGAATATGGAAAATCCGACCCATTCGTCGAACAATGCCAAAAAGAAAGGACGAAATAGGAACAACAACAACCCAGGTCAAGGCGGGAATCAACCCCAGCAAAACCAATCTACTAGGGGCAACCAGAACCAAGGGAATCAGAACCCCCAAGGGGGAAATAATAATAAGCGTCACGGGTGCAATAACAATATTGTTAAAACCAACTTCCCTTGTGCCCTTTCTGGTGAGCTCGACCATTACACTCATCATATCCCCCAAATCGTTGATTTCAAATGGTTGAAAGACTCAGGCAGTCTACTTCATCCTCTAACACTGCCTGCCCCTCAACAGGCACCACAACAATACGTGCAACAACCCCCTCTGCCATGCTGAAAAATCCTATTCCACACCAAGGTGTGATAAACACTCAATAGGACACGCAGCATCCCCCACCTTAGGTGCGACAGTACCTCAACCCAAAAAATCGAGCAGATCGCACAATCCTCCTCACTAGTGAGGAAGAAATCCTTCTGCAAACACGTAATCGTCAGTATCATGCACCCACTGAGTCTCCTCCCATCCCTCCAGAGACAAACCCTACACCAACGGGACCCCCATTGGTAATCCCTTGCCCTACCGTCGAGCCACCTCTTCACATCCCTTGCATCCCATTGCGCAGGAATGTCCACAACTCACAGGCTAGGGCAGCTCATAACTATAGTTTGGTTGATGACTTAGCACAATCCCTGGCTGCCATGTCAGTCTTAGAAGTCCTTCAAACTTGTCCCACTCAGCGGAAATCTTTACTTTCCGCCTTGGAGGCAGTTGACCCCGCAGATACTCGACTCATTACATTTGATCTCGACAGCAGAGAACCTTTCCTTCCCGCCTTGATTGCTTTTCAAATCCTAGTAAAAATATGGAACATCATAGTTCATTGGTGTATCATCGATGAAGGTGCATCTACATGCATTATGTCCAAATATGTATGGCAGAAACTTGGTTCCCCCAAACTCATACCCTCTGCCATCACCTTACTAGCTTATGACGGACGACCATAATATCCTAAAGGACTCTTACAAAATGTCCCTGTAGAACTCGGGGGAAAAACCATTCTCATCGACATCGAAGTTATTGACACCTAACTCGATTATAATATCATGTTCAGTCGTACCTACATGTACACTATGAAGGCAGTTTCCTTTTCCGTCTTTTGAACAATGATGTTCCCCCACAACGGGAAGATAATTACCATAGACCAAGTCTCACACTATGAGCCTAACCCATCTGCCAACATCGATAACATTCTTCCTCTCATCCACAGGAGTCATGACGCATACCCACTCGTCAAGATGGGCCCTTGAATTTTCAAAGATCCATCATTGTTAGGAACTTACCATGAAGCACCACCCCTCCTTCATCCTTCCAATCAAGTATGCATCATGTCATCTAACGGAACTCACACAGAGGATACCCTTTCTCCTACAAAGGATTCTATCATATCTGACATCCCACTAGTCATAGAACTTCCGCCTCAAGAGCCTTCTGCGAACTTGTTGACCCCACCAGTCCACGATTTCACCTCTCCCCAAGGACATATCCCAGTTTGGGAGACAGTCCCCCAAGCCATCACCCAAATCCCCTTCTTTTACCCTCCACCGGGAATCGAAGCTTTCTAGGTAGCTACAATGCTTACCCTCCCTAATATGGTGTTAGCAATTCCAGTTTGGTGTTTACATCCACCAGATATGGTCCCTCGACCATCCCTTCCCCCCCCAAATGGAAGGAATCCCAATGACGATTCCCATACTTACTCCCACCATACCCTCTACACCCCCACTCACTAACCCCCCTACCATAGCTAGGGGCAGGAGAAAGAAGAAGGAGCCCACAGCTCCACTTCCTCCGCGCATCCAACCTCCTTGTGCACTATGTGAGAAAGATGGACACCAAACCAATAACAACCCATCTCTACCAGAGTTACGGAATTTGATTCCACTCACTCAAACTCCCCCAATACTTTCCACTATCGCCAGTACTGCCGCTACCACCCCCCATTCAAGTAGTAAAATATTGCACACCAAATTCGATTGCGCTATATGTTCAGAATATGGCCATTAAACCCACCATTTCTCAGCACTGCCACGCTTTCGGCAGACATTAGCCGCAGTACGCCAAAGCATCCAGATCAACCCCAGTTCAACTACGTCATCCTTACCAACAATAATCGACATCCATTATGTCACAACTTCATTCAATGAACGTATGAGATGCCCTTTCTCTCTATGTGAATCGTTAGATTATTTTACATACCAGTGTCCTATGATCATTGAATACAAGAAACGCCAATTGACCCTGCTTCAACGACCCACAGAGTCGATAGTTGACCTTACCTCGTCACTAGAGGTTCTTCATGTCATTTCTCCCGAACCCGAGGCCCTTCCAATACCTCCATGGTTCTTAGATGACTTATCTGAGGATTCCCCCCCCAACCCCCCCAACTCTCCTTCTCATTTCCCTACGGAAATTTTACACCCAACTACCATGGGTACTCCTCAGTACTTTGATATTTGGTTTATGTCAAGAAAACCATCGCCAACTCCTTGTGTTGTTCCCCCTGCTTCTTCATCACCAGGGGACAGCCACACAACCACAATCACTGATATCACTCTTCATGACCCTTTGTATTCCCATCACTTCTAGTGTGATGAGGAAATACTCGAAGATTTAAACAATCCAGACTACCCCTGGGATGCGTTACACCACCGCACACTCTTCTTTCCACAGGAAGCCTCCACGCCTCTTAACCAACACCCCCTCTATGCGGTTGAAACCAAGGATTTTATCCCCTCAGGACCTATCGACTGGTTCAAAAACCCCATTCATGTCCCTAATTCTTTTGAAGAAGGCAACATGGCCAACATTTCCCCGACCATTAAAATTGACATTTCCATCAAAAATGGTGTCGTCGAGGAAATCACTATTGGAGTTGCTTGCACTCCTCAAGAAATCACCACCTATAAAGCCCTCTTCCAGGAATATTGGGATATTTTTGCCTAGTCATACACAGAAATGCCTAGCCTCAATCCCTCTATCGTCAAACATCGCATCAACACCTGGCCTGACATTACACCAGTTTGTCAAAAACAATGACGACTACACCCATCCAAAGAAGCGACCATGAAAGCCGAAATTGACAAATTACGCTTTGCCAGGTTCATTTACCCCATCGCCTATACATCATGGGTTTCCAACCCTGTACCCATTAACAAAAAATAGGGCACTATCCACGTCTGCATGGAATTTCGCGATCTCAATCATGCATGTCCCAAAGAAAACTTTCCAATGCCTTTCATTGATCAAATTATCGATGACTGCGTAGGCCACGAGGCTCTATCCTTCATGGATGGGTTCTCTGGTTATAATCAAATTCAAATTCACCTAGCTGATCAGTACAAAACCGCATTCACTACCCCTTTGGGTACTTTTTCATATCGTGTCATGCCTTTTGGCTTAAAGAATGCTAGCACAACTTTCCAATGGGCTATGACATACATCTTTCACGATCTGGCTCATATCATCCTTGCATACATGGATGACCTCACAGCTCGATCCAAGAAACGCACCCAACATCTTGATGATTTACGAATCATCTTCCAACGGTGTCGTTAGTACAACATCTGCTTGAATCCCCTCAAGTGCATGTTCTGCATCACCATGGGGCGCCTCCTCGAATTCATCGTTTCCCAAAGTGGTATTACCGTGGACCCCCTCAAAGTCCAAGCTATCACCGAAATTCCACCTCCCTGGAATTTACGTCAACTTTAGAGCCTACAAGGCAAGGCTAACTTTCTACGGTGATTTGTCCCAGACTACGCCATTCACGCCCATAGTTTCCTTCGCTTACTACGTCACAACATACCATTTCACTGGGATGACCATGCCCAACAATCATTTGATGATCTTAAACTGGCGCTCTCCAATGCCCCTTTAATTAGTGCACCTGACTACAATCATGACTATATCCTCTATGTATCAGCATCAGCTGTGTCAGTAGCAGGAGTTCTTGTTCAGCTAGGTGATGACAATCGTGAGCATGTCATTTATTACGTTAGTAAAAACCTCTCAGGGCCACCCTTGAAGTATAAACATGAAGAGAAAATAGCTCTTCCAGTCATCCTCACAGTCCAAAAATTGTGCCACTACATTATGCTTCACACAGCCAAGGTTGTATCAGATTCCAACCCTATGCAATACTTTCTCAGTCGTCGACAAATTAACGACAAATTTGCTCGATGGATCATTATCCTTCAAGAGTACGATCTTGAATTCTCAACAGCCAAGAGTAAGAAATCCCTCATTTTTGTCGAACTTGTCATGACCCTCCCCTCTGACACCGCCAGTGCCCCCGTCAATACCGACTTTCCCGATGAACATCTCTTTTACATCACTTCGGATGATCCTTGGTACGGTGACCTTCTCGTCTACCTACGAACTCAAAATTTTGGTAACCACCTTTCACGAGATGATCGTCGTCGTATTCGCCATCAGGCCCCCCGCTACCTCCTCATCGGAGACATCCTATACCGAAGAGGGGTCGACACCATTCTTCGTCGATGCCTGACCATTGACGAGGCTGATAGAGTCTTGAACAACTGCCACAGTGGCGCATGTGGAGGCCATCTTTTAGGAATATCCACTGCTCAGAAGATTATCCAAGCAGGTTGCTTTTGTCCTACCTTGTTTCACGATTTCATTCATGTCGTGAAACGATGTGAGCAGTGTCAAATTTACACCAACAAATCTCGAGCACCACCTACTCTTCTTCATCTAGTCATCATTGCCGGCCCTTTTTGTAAATGGGGCATCGACTTCATGACTTGTAATCCCCCCTCCAGCAATGGTCACAAATACATTGTTGTCGTAGTCGATTACTTCACCAAATGGGCAGAAGCTATGCCCACCTTCAACAACACCTCTAACACCGCAACACATTTTTTATTTAACCACGTCATATCTCGCTTTGGAGTACCACTCAAACTTGTTTCCGATCACAAGAAACACTTCGAGAATGAGATCTTCGTCGAACTCTCATCTCGGTTAGGATTCTCTCATGAGTTTGCCTCACCATATTACCCTTAGTCTAACGGACAGGTCGAAGTAGTTAACTAGGTCCTCAAGACCATGTTACAGCGCACGATTAATAAACATAAGACCAATTGGCATCATATGTTATTTTTCGCGCTATGGGATTACCGTACGGCTGTGAAAACAGCTACTGGTTTCACGCCATTTCATCTAGTCCATGGGGTTGAGGCCACTCTTCCGATCGAGTGTGAAATTCCCACCCTATGCACTGCAATTGAGATATTACCCGACACTGCTCCAATGGAGCAATGCTTGCTGAACTTAGATTCTCTGGATGAAGATCGTCGATCTTCATTATAGAACAATGAGGCAGCTAAAAAATGATCAAAGGCTACTTTTGATCGACATGTCAACCTTTTCTCATTTCGCGAAGGCGACCTCATCCTTGCTTACGATATCTCTCATGATACCTTTGTCCATGGAAAATTTGAGTCACTATGGCATGGCCCATACATTATCTAACATTGCCTCACTAAAGGCACATACATCCTAGCCTCTCCCGAAGGCCTCTCTCTCAAAGAACTCGTCAACAGGTTATACTTAAAGAAATTTTATGCTTAAAAGTAGTCATTCTAGTTTTGGTTATTTCTTTTATAGTTTTTTTTAATCCTTTTTCCATCCCTCGCATATAAACTATCATTTGTGCTATTGACAGATTCTTTCTCCACTGGCCTACCACATCGGTTATGCCGACGGTGCCAGCCATTGGACACAAAATCTCACTTCAGATGCTTGGGCTCTCTACACCGCCTCACATGAAATTCTCCATTCGAGCGGCATATGTTTGGGTTCAGCAACCAACAACCAAGATGAATACACTGCCATCATTGGCCTCCTGGCCGATGCCCAACATCATCGTATTCATCACCTTAGCATCTTCCTCGACTCTCAACTAGTTGTTCTCCATCTCAACAATGTGTACCGCGTACGTGATCCTTGCCTCTTTCGCAAATACCTGCAGGTTAGACTTTTATCTCGACATTTTGATTCCATTACATTTACACATATTCCAAGGCAATTGAATCAAATTACAGATAACCTAGCTAATATTGTGTTAGACTGGCATATATCACAGCAACCTACCTCTACACATACATAAACATATCAAAAACCTGTCATAGCATATATAGATTAGACATCAACAATACATTAACAAAACACATGTAAACACCACCTAGATCGCAAAATGTATACTCATGTATATATCGAAAGGTCCACAGTGCCATCCAAATGTTTACATACAAAACTACAAGTATCCGCAGGCCAGTGAAGCACCTCGGTACAAAATGGGCTAACCAACCTATATACGAAAATGCATCAATACATAGAGAACCACTCAAGGTGCCTCTAGAGAACCACTGCCTGCCCCTCCCTCAGGCGGTGGTTTCCCACCACCACCTACCCCTCCCTCAAGTGGTGGTTGCCCACCCCCTACCAGTCCCTCCTACCCCATAGGTAGTCGTCTGGTCATCGCAGCACTAGCTACTGCTGCCCAGCGTACCACGGCACGCCATGGTGGAGGAAGCCCCACACACTGCTCCAAGATGCCCTCATCCTGGATGCGCAACCACATGCCCTCAGGCACACCCTGTAACACCGCCGCGAGGCAACGGCGTATGTCCTCAATAGCTACTCTGGCATCCTCCCGAGGAGCATGTGATGGCCCAACACCAGGGTCATCAAACTGACGTCTCCTCACTGCTCTCTCCAGATCAGTTGGTCATGCCACGATGTCCTCATGCCGACGTCTCTCTTCAACACGCGACCCTCCCTACGGTGGTCTCTCTGTCTCTTGACGATCCGACCCTCTCCGCAACTCCACCTCGTGCCCGCGAGGTGCCACATCTGCACATACAAACAAGCAACAAATAGTATCAACATCTACATCATATACATATTTCATGCTATCTCAAACAAAAAACATATGTATCAACATCATCAACATACCTCGATGGTCAAACACCTCCCCTGGAGGTAGCACCATGTATGGATCCTCCTGGAAGTCAACATTGACATAGGAGTACTTTAATATCACCTATGACATCTGCCGCCACACCTGCGTCACCTCAGCAATAAAGAAGTGGCCGCCCTCGCCACCACCATGGCGAAGCAAAACAATCGACCACCACTTTAGTCATGGCTCTCGTGCCCCAGGAGCACCCAATAAAATCCTTGGGTGCAACATAGGCACCCTCTCCAAAAACCAGGCCACCAAGATGGACCCGAAGGCAAAATCTCCAGTATTTGTGGACCGATAGTGGTCCAACTACCCTACCATCCTGGCATGTAGGGTAAGCCCCCAGGCGAAGTGCTCACCGGCCAACACTCTCTCCATTACAATCAACTGGCCACCACTGATCCGCTGTGTTGCCAGCGACCCATACACTCTCACAATCATCGTTGCTATGCAGGGATGCTCTAGGGCATCCATCGCCCCAATACTCACGACAGTGCCAGAAATCAAGTTCGGCCCCGAACAGTATCTCTGGCCAACCGTCGCTTGCGGCACATCCCTCGGTAACACCGGCTCCGTCGGTAGGGGCGTTCCTCAAAACGAGAGCCCAGTCAAAAAGTACACATCCTCCACCACAGTGAAGGCAATCTACTCTAGCCTTACTATGAAGAAATGCAGGTCTGGACTCCACATCCGGATAAGAAACTGCAGGGGATACTCCTGTGCCCATATGAACGGGCACTCAAAGAAATTCAGCAACCCACAAGCTGCCAAAGTCACACGTACACCTAGCTCCTCAATAGCTACGACGTCTCGCAGCTAGGACCAGTCTCGCTCTTGCCAACCAACCGGAATCGTGCAAAATGTTCACCTGCAACCACATAAAATAGTCCTCAGTCATCCAAATGGACCATCAACAACATCAAAAAGATAAGTTTTACACCCGTCAACCTTGCCTTCAAGGCGCGGTTGTTTAACCCACAGGCGTGCACACGTGCACGCCTGTTCACTCCACAGGCACGCATGTATGCACGCCTTTTCACTACACAGGCACGCTCTCAGGCGCGCATACGTGCGTGCCTAATCAACTTACAGGCGCGCTTTAGCACACACCTATCCAATATACAACCACGCACACATGCGCAGCTGTGCAGCTGACAGGCGCGCACATAGTGCGCACCCTTTACCCACTTACCAGTGCCCCCATCCACACCTATCTGGTGGGAAGGTGCACATGTGGGGCCCACACTCATCAAACCCTCTGTACGACCCTCTGTACAACCCCTACCCAAAAAATGAAACCCCAATTCTATGCAGGATGATCAGACCACTAACTTGAAGCTCGCTAGTCCTCGATCAGATGCCTCATCCTCCCAGAATCTCCAAATCTCCTCTGAATACTTCTCGTCCAGTCACTGTAGCAGCAAGTACAAATGAGGTGGCAATGTGGGCCCTACAGCTATATATAGGCCTTTTTGCCAAACTTCCACTCACCATTCTAGGAGCTCCGAGCGTCCATTTCTTGATCCGTCTTTAGCCATGGGATCATCATCACATCATCTACATCACGACAATCCCTGGGCCTTTTTTGATCTTGAGCCCCTGGGATGCCATTTTTCATACCCTGACCAGGTACACATGCGCATATTCAAAATTATCAAATACATGCTCATATATTCGATTCTCTTCAGATATTGTTCATGTCGGGTATTTGGTTTTCATGTGTGCAGGTACTTGGTCATCATACATCAACACAACCCCTTCAGGTATATACTCAGCACTAGCATGTAGTCATTCCCTCTGAATCTCACTTACATTTCCAGTCACACCCTCTGACATTTGCCTCTAGGATCCCCATTTCCGGCTCTGCAGTACCAACACCTCCATTTGCATTGTCGGTACTATCACCCGGTAGCACTCTTACCCACATGAGTTGTCCCATTCATAGCACCCTTTTGCGCTTTTGACACTCATGTTGTTTTTCAAAACCCTTTAGGGATGGGAGTCCTAATAGTATTACATCATGTTGCGAATCAACCACATACTTCTTCTCCTCATTTTGCTAGCTTTCCCAATGGACTCCCAGATTATCTCTTCACGGTTATATTTTTGGACTGCACCTCCGCAATATCATGAACCCTCCATTTCATCCACAATCTGTTTGCACATCTGCCAATTTCCCTTCATTTCACCTACCTCATACAGAAACCCACCCATGGGCCCCCCACCCTCCACCAGTTCTCCGAGAAAATTGTGCCCTACCCAGGCCAACCATCTCACATTGGGACACCCATTTCTGTATTTGTACACTTATCCCACATTATTCTTTATTTATTGTACAAACTCCTTTTGTTTCCAGTAGTTACATTACCTTTTTGTAATCACCTTTGGAAACCTTCTTCCCTTTTTGGCCAAATGCAACCCATGTCACCCTTGGTTGGGGCACTACTTATCATCCACCCTTGACAACATCGTCCATATCTTCAAAGTACCCCACAGGCCACTTACCTCTTCCGTCTGAGTTTGTTCACCTTATCCTTCCTCTGGCACAACTTATCCCCTGTCTTGTTGTCCCCCTGACACTCAACCTCGTTGAACGGTTGCAGCCACTTTTATCTCAAATATACTCCAACCAAGGGTAGTCTTGAGTCTTTCTACATCTTGACTTCGTCCATGTACCTCCTCCACTTCCTAACCTCACCTAGTATATTTCACGAAGCCATTTTCTTCTGGGAGTCGCGTTTCATTATCTTGATTCTCCAGAAGGGTGACAGTATATTGATTCTCATTACCCATCCAATGAGACATCTCAGATGACACAGGAAGAAACACAATTGCTCCCTACTGTCGTTGATCCCCATAACATTCGACGTCAACACTTTCTCATGTTACGGTGGGTCTTACTTTGTGACTATTGCAGTTATTTCTTTTACTTGATGAAGACCTCTGAACTTGGATGGGCTATCAATGCCCACAAAATCCGTGATACTTCTTACAGCTGTCACTGCCTACTATTCAAAGTATGTTCATCCGCAGAATTGTCTTCTTCCTTTATCATGACCACCCTCGAGGGCACTGTAGTTGTCTACACCAACACTTCATTCCTCTTTTTGAGTTACATGACACGAGCATGGGGCATGCCCGCCTCATTTGTACACAGTTTATTTTTTACACACCTCATGGAAGGTTGGGTTCTACCAGTTCCTTTTTCCCTCCAATGGATCACTTTGGATGATCCCACTATTTCTCTCTCTTATAACACAACACTCTCAATAGAAGAAACATTGATGGATTTCGGCTATACGTATGCTCCTAACCTTATCCATCAGGGGGCATCTGTTATCACTGAAATTTCGTCCGCAAATGGTTACAAGAATTCAGCATCGTCAAACAGTTATGAAGTCATCCATGGACCTGAATTAACACAAAATCATTCATAAAGGGTCAAAAACTATACAAATAGTGAAAAAATTGAAGGGCACTATGAAAACACTGGGCGCGTGCGCACATGCGTGAAGCAAAAATGCAAGATTCGCACACATGCACACGATGCACAAGTGTTGTCGCAAAAATCTGCGCACCTGAGAAACCGTGCATTTATGAGAGTGGTCGGCCTCCCACCCACTTCGGGTTCAACTTCCAAGTTGATTTGACACTCAAATATGGACTAGATTCGACTGGATGGCTGGTCAAAGATCTAGAAATGCCCTAATTAGCCTCTTTACACACTACAAACTAGTTGAACAATAACCCAAAGGAATGCTATAAAAAGGCCATGGATACACTTCATTTTTCAAAGAATTCAAAGAAAAGTTATGCTACCATTATTCTCTTGAGGACTCTTCTATCCTTGCCAAGAGTATACTTGCATCATTGCATTGGGCAATCCATCTCACCCCTTGAGTGGATTAGCAAAGAATTCTTTCACCATTTTCATTTTCATTTTCAAAGTTGTAAGAAGAGCTTACTTGTGGGGGTCCAAGAGCCCTCCCTTGGAGGAAGAAGGGACTCATAGTCCCCTTGCTTCTCGGTATTTTATTTCACTAATATCAGCCTTATCATTGGTGACATGGGTCTCATTGTGTTTTTTGTCCTTATGTCCCTATGCTTATAAATTTAGTTGTTATTTTATTTCTTAGTTTAATTCTTAGTTGTTGTTTTATATTTATTTTTCTAACCCTTTTCTTTGTAGCTGTCCTACTCAGCAAACCCAAATGAGCTTGCAAGCACCTCTATTTTGCTCACTAAGGTGACGAAAGAGGTGCAACACTTTCCTTAGTTTTAAATATTTCCATTCAATTAACTCTTTCTCTTTATAACCCAAAGGATAGTATTGTTTTCTAAGTGCAAAAATAAAACTTTTCCATGATGGAAATACATTACCCACCTGTTTCATGTCATTTTGCAACTTGATTTGCCACCAGATTTGTGTTGTGTCTGCAAGTCTAAGGGATCCCAACTTGATCTGAGTTGCCTCATCCTTGATTTGTTGCACACTACAATAAACCTCCACCTGTCTGACCCAATTATCAAGTTTCTCTGTATTGACTTCACCATCATACATAGTTAATTCAAATTTCACATCAAATTTTAGTAAAGGCATTTCTTGTTTATGTTTATCAACATGTTTTCTTGTGGTGATTTTAGAACTTGAACTTGAAGAGGAAGGAGAAGAAAGAGGTGAAGGATGAATTTGAGGAGGATCCTCTCCTTCTTCACTTTTGATCTTTGAAGATTCACCCAGATTCAGTCTCTTCTATTCCAAGTAATCTTCATACAAAACCTTCATCATCTCTGACATGGCGAAGAAAGTTTTTTGAAACTCTTTCTCATCCTGAGAAAGTCTCTTTTCCGATGCCATGTTCTCACTGTGATAAGTTATATTTCTCAATCCAATCAATGGATTCTCTTCAATAAGATCGCCTTCACCACAATTCATCTTTTCCCTGGTAATCATCCAAACTCAAAAACCAAACGTCAACTAGCTTTGATACCACTTGATCCGAAAAGATCTTTTAAACGCAAATGGTTGAGTTATTATGCATGAGTTATAACACCATTTAGGAAACTAATGAAATAGGAGCATAATATCCATAAAACATTATACATATCTAAACATAAGCAGGAAGAACAACAAACCATAAAACACCAAAGTGATAACGGAGTTCGACAATTTTGCCTACGTCTCTGGGTTATTGTCTCAGTGGGATTTATTATTTATTTTCAAATATTTTCAAGTACATCATGAATGTTCCAATGGATTACAAAAATGAGTTGGTTTTTTTCTACCATATCTCAAGAACCCATCAAAACCGACGACATTGAAAGCAGATGCATGAAGCTCCCAGAAATGGCCCGCAAAGGTGCGGTCCTCAATAGCTTCCTTGCATAACAATGGCCTCGACTCAAAAATTCTATAATTTCTCTTATATGAACCTCCTCTCATGGCTTCAATATCCTCTGGTTTATATAGGCCTGAAGTTGGTAACCATCTCCCAACTTCTCCCCGAGATCTGGCCTCAAAAAGGGCCCAAGATCCCTCAAAAATGGATTAAATCCCCCAATATCAGGCTAATAATCCATAAAAATCATATGACATAGTATAAAACCCACTTGATGCCAAAACATGGCGCAACCCACTTGATATCCGTGCTCCTGGTCATATTGGGTGCTTCCATGTGGCTAAGCGTTGAGATTGTGCATTTCCCCCCTACTCGTTGGCCCCGGTCTTATGGTATAATGCATGTGGCCATGGCTTCTAACCTCCACGCACCTGCAATTTTTTGTATCCCCCTGGATCAAATCCCATGGTTACACCCTTGGTTAGCGGGCTAGCCCGACCGACTGGGGCTAACCACTAATTTTGCGCCAAACAGTCAATCGTCCACGGTATGAGTCTGAGTCACATGGTAATGCGACTGAGATCTAGGGCTAAGTTCTATATTATATGCCCACCAAAAAATAAATCACAGGTTACACGGTAAGGTTCTATGGTGGTTCGCGCCAAGGGCTGGGGCCTAGCCCTAGCCCTATCCTCTGCCTGTTTTACCACATGGAAAACTTAAATACAATCGGTGCCACCAATCGTTAAGTACCTCTAGTTAGGCGGGTTGGTAGCCCAGTCTACGCGAAGTCTCTGCGCCCATGGAGGTCCATGGTTGGAATCCGGTGGACTTCAAACCAAATTTTTCCAAAACTTTAGCTAATGAATGGGTGCCACGTGGCATCCCATGACTGAGCCATGTGGTACCATACCATATGCCAAAAGTACTACCATGTGTTAGTGCACGATTCATCCACTTGTCTGCCTGTGCGTCTACCTAGTTAGCAACCAACTATACCTGCCACATCATCCCCTTTCCATGTGTCGTACGGATGTGACACGTGTGACCCTTGAAGTGGTGCCATGTGTCAGTACATATGCCCAATCAACACACTTTCCACGTCAACACATTGTAGCTACCACTATATCTTTTCACATCATCTGTACGATCGTACGACCTATACAGTCAGCTTCCATGTGGCACTGTACGGACTGTATAGTCATCATTTTTTTTTTTGTTCAGAAAAATCAGCAGATCGCGATATTTGGAGCATACGACATCTGTTTGAGCCCGTTCAAGTTGTGTTCGGTTCATAACGTCGAGGACTACACACACATTTGTTTTGAAGATATTATGAACAATTTGATTTTTAGGCCTTTCCGACCCCCAATTTGGTCCCGAGATCCAACTCTGGATCAGGTGGAGGGTTAGCTTCCTGAGGTATTTATGATGGTTGAGGAGTGTGAGGGGGAATTTCCTTTTGTATAGAGATGTCTTCTTCTTCATTAGGTTGGTCATCTATATCTTATTCTTTATACTAATTCTACCTTCTTTGTACAAAGATGTATTCTTGTTCATTGGGTTGGTCATCTATACTTCCTACTCTTATTTATACTAATTCTACCTTCTAAAGAACATTCTAGAGGAATATGCTTCTAGAAATTGAAGCTTCTATTAGGTCTTCTTACATTGACTTGTTCTCGTTTTATGAGGCCTTATTAACTAATGTCGACCTATAGTACTCTAACTAATAACTGACTAAGAGGGGTTAGGATCGGATCTTAATAACTGTAATTTACAAATTTGCATGCTTATGGGCACTAACAGTAAGAAGAAATCAACTAGTGCACAAAGAATATGATGAAGCATTTATACCCCTTTCACGTAGGCCAAATATATATTGTCATGTGCATTAATTTTGGAAATGAATCGACCTAACAAGCCAACACATTGTGATTTGTACCTATGATTTGAATGAATGGACTAAATTGCTTTCATCATTGTCCAATAGATCTGGATGGCCATGAGCGATTTCCAGGTCTACATCAAACATAGTATACATGATGGGAAACACTTTACTATGTAATAAAGGTATATAAATATCAATTCAATTTTCAAGAAGCCTTTCATTTATGAGTCCATGAGTTGGAAATATTCATGATATGTCAACCATGGATTTATTATCTGTAATTTACTTATATTCAATTGTATCTAATTTGATGTCTTTGCTACAAGTATTATCAATATATTTAAATATGGATTCAATTTTCATGAATTATTTTTTCTCCATGTTTTTTTTTTTGTTAATTTGTTCAGGCCTGTTGGTTGCAGGATTAACCTATGTCTTGAGAAACCGTGACTTAGGGGCATCTAAGAAGTCAAAATCACCCGGGGATGGCACCCGGCCTGAGCCAAACCAACCCTTAACATGGTTGGATTTTTTGTCCACGCAGGTTTTGAACCGATGACTTTAACAACACAGAGTGGCTTAACAACACACTTCGTCACCGACTATCCTACACCTCGGGGACTATTTTTTCTCCATGTTAGTCAATGAGTTGGTTGGGTGATATTCACGATGTCTAGAAAATGGATATCGTGATATTGGTGATATGTTAGTCAATGATTTGCTTTTTTTCTTTTTTCTTTTTTTCTATTTTTTTTTATATTCAACAACCTTTGTTGTCTTTCCTTTGCCACATGAGGTCAAGAGTGAGTTATTGAAATCGAAATGTTAGATGACTTCCTCACTCCATTGTTTAAAAGTCCAATAAAACCATAAATTATTATAGAGATCGCCCATGACTAACAACAATGTACATTCATTCCACTCATCCAATCTATCCAACTTGATTGGATTAATGGGTGTCATTGCATTACTTGGTTTTTACTAGTCTAATGGACAAGTCAATTCCACCATAACTTCTCACCTTTTTTAAGAATTTGTCTTCTCTCACTTTTTTACCAATATCCACCATAAATTAATTAAATTCCTTTATATGCACAAAGCATTCTCCATCTATAAATTCCCTCCTCATCCTCTTGGCTTTGCATGATTGAATCACAAATAAGAAAAAAAAAATCATTATTTTTTCTATCTTTGTATTCATTTGAAAATGTGGAAACTTTTGTGTGTGGATTAGTTGTTGTGTGGCCTAAATATTCTTCTCAATTATATCTATGTCAAAAAAGAGGTGAAATCAAGAACCAAATGAATAGTGTGAAGTTATAAGGTCCAAGTTTGAACCAAATGAATAGTGTGAAGTTATAAGGTCCAAGTTTGAAGTGTTGTATGCCGTGGTTCTCAGTGGTCTCTTGGTTGTCAATGTATCCATTGCATGTGAGGTCGCGAGGTCAATTAACGGCAAGAAAAGAAGGTGAAGAGGATGATAAGGCGGTACTTTACAGTACCCCAATGGTCACGAGGGATAGCTCGAACGGCAAAGACGTGCGCACACTCTTCTAGGTTGGGGAGAGGTCATGAGTTTTAGCCGGGCTACGAGTCCCTCGGGCTGCTGCTTTCCACCCCCATATCATCCACTATGTGGGGAAGTATCGGAGTGGGTTCCCAACGGGTTAACTTCCATCGGAAAAAGTTTGAAGTGTTGTATAATCATGATATGTCAAAAAAGGAAACAAAGCTACTATATTTCATTACATACACAATGATAATAAAGACGCATTCTTAAAAGGTTAGAACCTTTATTTCTAGTAGTTATAATAATATTAGTTTCATTTCATCAGAGTTTCTTGATTAGTTTCAAGCATTTTAGAAACATGTCAGTTTATGAAATAAAAGATAAAGATGATGACAATACAACAATTTCGAAGAAGAATAATATCTAAGGTTAGAAGGGGAATTTGGATATTTTTAGCTCACTATGGATTATTGTCCAATGATTGGGGAGTTATAAAATTAGAGACTTCATAAATTATGAAATTTGGGAACTCGAAAATTCAACAAAATGGGAACTCGAACATTATACCTTAACAAGGGGGCGAAAAAACTTAATAGAGTTTGGTGCGAGGAAATTCAGAATGGTGAAAGAAGAATAATATGATAAAAATGAATATATCATTTTAAGTTATGAGTTTAGTATTGTAGCAGTAAGATGGCAGATTTGAGCATAAGTTTCCAATAGCTAATATTTAAGAACGTGTTTTAAAATAAAGAGACAACATGTACACATGTTGATTAAGAGTAAGTTAATTGTAAGTTTAAGAATAAAAATAACTACTTTATTAATATAAAAGATTAAATCTTTAATTAAGATTTTACTACTTTATTTATATATAAATATATGTATTTTTAAATAAAGAAAATATAAGTTTTATATACATAGTGACATTTTTGAGTGTTTTGTCAATTTATATATAAATATATGTATTTTTAAATAAAGAAAATATAAATTTTATATGCATAGTTACATTTTCGAGTGTTTTGCCAATGAAATTCTCTATATTCTACTCATAGAAAACCATCATCAAATTATGTATATGAATAGATTATAAAATATTACATTTATCAAATTTTAATAACAAGTGTGACAAACTTTCATAAACTTACTTCTATTATTAATATATTTTAAATTTTAATAAAACAAATTAACAAATTTTTATAAATTTACTCTCATCACTAATATTATAATAATAATAATAATTTATTTTTAAAATCAAATTAAATATCAAATTATTATATAAAATCCTCAACTAAAAAATTTAACCATAAAATTTACGAATATTTATATAAAAGTTTTTATACTATCCATTTTTTTTTATGAAAATTGTTTGCATCTTAAAAACATATATTACTACTCTCAATTAAACATACTAATATACTATAAATTTCTTATATAATATACTTATAAAAAATTATTTTTACATAATTCATTATAAATTTATTATATAATATAATTATAAAAAATCTTTTTACAATATTCATTTTGATAGATGTTATTTGCATCATAAAAACAAGTATTACTACTACCAATTAAGCTTTCAAAAACTTGTTACATGAAAAAAAATAAAGTAATGTTTTGACTTATTAGTTCATGATTTAAAAAGTAAATTGGGGTGAACCACGGTATACCATACTATGTAATTTAAAAATATACATAAAAATATATGAGGTATTATTTTAAATCAAAATTATTAGAAAATAAAATGATTAATAAATAGATAAAATAATTTTCTTAATATTTTTTATATTTTAATTATTTAAATAATTTAAAATAAGTTGAATGATTAAATGCTCTATAAATAAAGTTTAAATAGATATTATTTTTTAGATTAATGGTGTAGTGTAAGTTATTAATCTATGACTTATATCTATGAGTATTAGTCACAACTGACCAATAATTTTCATGATTTGAATAGTCCACTTAGCACTTATTGCATCAAGTGATGCTCACAGATTAATGACTTACAAGTTACGTAGTTAATCCCGAAAATAATATCTAGTATGTTTTAGTGTGGAAGGCCCTCTATACTTAAAATTTAAATAATTTAAAGTGAACTAAAATCTATAAAAGTTTAGTTATAAATGTGTTGAAATTTTCTTAAAAAAATCTCAAAAGTAATGATTCCATCCTTTCATTATCTTACTCCATAAAAAATTACCTTTGTTATTCAAATCCAACCTGCACAATTCAACGAATGAGAGGATACAAACCCGACCTACATAACATGACGAATTAGGATGAGTAAGTGCTATACATTAAATATTAATTACAAATACCTAGACAATCTATACATTAACTAATAATTACAAATACCTGGACAATCTGGAAGTGGCAATGTGTCATGAGCATATGAGCAAATGCTATTGAAATCATAACAAATGTAGCTCTTTACGACAACCAATAAAAAAAATTATGATATGTTGCATGAAAGAGGTTGATCCCTCTCTAGGTGGACAAACAAAAATCGATTTGTCATTGTCGATCCTCCATTTTGAAAAAAGTTGTCAAAGTTGAAAATTGTGTTGTTTTCGAAATTTCCATGTTGAAGCTGTCGTCCAAGGCATTTGTCAAGGGAAGGGCTGACATAATGAATAATAAATCCTTCCCCCACTTGATGAGATGTCACATCCACACATCAATTTCTCTTACCATGTAACTAGAAATTGCTTCCAAATGTGCAAAAAGTATGTTGTTATAAGGTGAAAATGGGGAATTGTTTTATTTTATGAAATTGGTTGTGTAACAACCCAAATTGATTAATTTTATCATAGTTTTTAAGGAATAAGGTTGTTTGGGAATTTATGGGGGGATAAGGTTGTTGGGAATTAATGAGGGGGATTTGAGAGAGGATGATAAGGAAGAAGGGGAGGAATTGGAAGAGGGATCTTATTTTTGTTTGAGGATTTCTAAATTTTAAAATGAAAGAGGAGGAGGAAATTGGAGGAATGGTTTTGGGAGCTCTCACAGGGCACTGTTGTTGCTGGTAATTTTGGGCTCTGAGGCCAGGAAATCACAAGGATTCCTGGAGCTATGGAGCCAAAGAGGTTGTTCCTAGTTGGCTGGGAGGTTAATATTCAGTCTGGGCAAGAACAAGAACATGATCAAACATAAAATGGACTAGATAAACCAACCTGCATGTGGAGGTATGTATTATGTTGTTGTTATCATTATTCTTATACATTGTTGTTATCATTATTTTGTTGTTGTTGCTTTCATTATTTTGGTGCTTTTGTTATCGTTATTTTGTTGTTATTTCTTATATTATTCTGTTATTATCATTATTACGTTGTTACTACTTATTCCTGGTTTATTCCAAGTATAAGAAAATCATTAAAATAAATTATAAACTAAATTTTAGAAAACCTTAATTAGTTTGAGTCCTGAAAATAATTAGGCTCTACAGAGGCTTTACATATGGTATCAGATCTCGGTTTCAAAACTGAAACCTGGGCTTTACCACCCACAACAAAAAATTTTCTTTGTGCTAATTTGGGTTGTTACACCATTCTACTAAGGCTGCTTTTTAACCATTTTTCTTAAACTCAATATACTATATACTAAAAACTGAGATGTATACATAATTGACCTGAATGTAAACAAACCAAGATATCAGCACCCCAATTCTCCTACATAGAGCTTGGTTTTCTTTGTAACGCACATATAAACTTGTTCCCCGATAGTATTTTGAACCTTCAACCACCATGTTTAACCCCAGGCATCTCACCGCTACAAATTTGACAGATCGGTAAGATCGGTAAGTCTGTATTAATTATAGAAAATAAAACAATCTAGGGAAATGAGAGGGTTTTCAACATCAATAGGTGGCAAGTTTGAACCACACTGTACCTCCGAGAGACTAGCATTTTTAGTAGGAAATTCACAAACATTTTGGGGTTTTTCTTTAAATTCTTCCACCACTTTTTCTATCTCAAAACAAAAAGAATTCTCACCTTTGCTTTCTTGGGCTTCTTCAATTACCTAAACAACATAAATCTACTCTTTAAGATGAGATCTTCTACACAAATGTTTCCTTCTTAGAACACTCTGAGAATCCCCGCATTCCCTTCCAGAACCCTTGGTCACTTTGAACGAACATGATCTTGATATCATAGAAGAAACCCCGCACTTAATTCCCCCAAATTATTATTTTTGATGAGAATTCGCCCCGAAACCCAGCCTTGATTCAATAGTTTCTGGTCTCCTAGACATTGCAAGTTTCTTCACATCGTTGTTCATAAACTTCATGACCACCACAATTTTTTTCTCATACAACTTTCAACTGTAAGAACCCATATTGTCATATGTTACATTACTGCTAACTTGGAACATGAGTGATACGAAAGGGCAACTCATTTTCTTTCCTTTCACATAACGATATTCCCCTGGTACTTCTAGCAGGAAGAAAACATTGTGACCATCGTGCAAGGCCTTAAAAATAATTTTTCCGCATGTATATTCTTTATCCTCATCTGGATCGAGGGCGGGGAAGAGAGGAAATGAGTTGCCAGGGATCTTATTCTAGTCCTGTGATTTACCATCCAAGGTGATGATTTGAAGAATGTAATCTGTTTGGATTTGTGCAGTGGCACTTGAATCAAAATGAAATCCACCTGCTTCATTGTGGCTCTGGATCGACTCAATCACAAAACTAATAGCTACCACCAATACCAAATATTTGATGTTTTGTCCATCGATGATTACTATGGGAGATTATTAACGAAAGATGGGGAATGAGGGATGGAGTCTGAGACCTTTGCTATAGGAATTTCATTGCATAGGACTTATCGTGTGTATTGCATGACGACAAGTGATGGATTCGAGCTTTAACTGTAGATTCACCAGCATTTAGCCCCACTTGCAAATTAACCGCCATTATGCCTTGAAAACGACTACAATCTCATTTGAATTGCATGAGAACAAGTAATGGATTCGAGCATTAACTAAAGATTCACCCTCATTGACCCCACCTACAAATTCAACGCCATTATGCCTTGAAAACGACTACAATATATTGTGTATCAACTCCATTATGCCTTGAAAATGACTACAATATCTTGTGTATCACATGACAACAAGTGATGGGTTTGATTGGATTACTTTCTCTTGCAACTCAGAAAGTTTTCCTTCCTTTCCTTTTGGTTACTAAATCCACACCAAATTGGGCTTGATCCTGATCATGAACCGCAACCTGAGCCTACACCTTCTCTTCTTCTTTAAACGAGCCATCACAATGAATTTAAATGAAGAAACACTTGTTATGTTCTTTAATTGAAATAATAAAAGCATATATAATCGCAATAAATAGGAGGAGAAGCCAAATTGAATCATAAAATATCTACAAAGATATTCCATGAACAAGGAACTACAATATATATATATTTTTGTATTCTAAA
>JZKD02S1624012.1:464199-481901 GCA_000966675.3 Picea glauca | reverse complement strand
AAAACGTTATCTCTCATTTGTTTGATTTTGTAAAAAAACAAAATTTATATTTTTTTCTCATTCATTAACTTGAAGCTTCTAGAATTTTAAGATCATATTGAAAGAAAATTATAAACAATGTTTGTTTAGAACTTATACTTAGTTTAAATTCATTTTTTATTTTATTGTTCTAGATTTTGTTTTATTACAATTTTTAAGTTAATTTACAGTTTTTTTTGTTTTACAAGTTTCTATTATCAGTTATTTGGTACGGATTTGATCATGGCTTGATTTTATTATCTAAATACGTTCAAGATGATTGATCCAAAAATAATATTGGATTGCTGCAAATAAATTTATGGGCAACAAAAAATAAAATTTGGAAATGCGTCAAGAACGGAGACACGATTTTGCGGAACTGATTGCAGTCAAACCGTGATGAATTTGAAGAAACGGTTGAAAACCCATCTCCCAAATGGACCCATTTAGTTTTCACATTGAAATTTTCCCAAACAAATGTACGATTTGAGAAATATTTGTGTCTCTTTACAAGGAAAATTTCGAGTGGCGGAAATTATTAGTGATGCCTAGACAGTTCATTCATAATATAAATATATGAGAAAGTTCAGAGACATGAAGAGGCAAGAAATTAACAGGAGGATTTTTATCCTTTCTCTTTTGTATATTATTTATTTTGTAAACTTTTCTTCTTTTCAAATGGAGTAACGAATGGTTGGAATCTTTGGGAGAATGGAAGAGTATTTTCAAAGAAGAATATGGAATTCCAGGTTGTTTAATGGCTTTTGTCCTGTGAGTAAAACGGTTTTATTTTCATTATAATATCTTCATATTCTTTGAATAATTGATTATGCATTGATTTAAATTATCTTTAGTCTTTTTTATCAATACATCGTTAATAACTATCATTTATATATTATTTTTTTCAATCTTTAAGAATCTATTATCCCAAAAGTTCTTCCTGGACCATATGATGAACATATTTTGTTGAAACTATATGAGAAAACAATTTACTCTTTGGCTTTTGTGCTTTTGTAGATTGTGCAATGTTAATATTGGTTCTCATATAATTTTTGAATATGAAACTTTATTTGTATTGAATTAGCTTTAGACTATTCTGCATATAATTTTTTATATCATGTTTTTCTTTATGTTGTTCATTATCTTTGGTTTAGTTTATATCTCTAACTGGTCATCTATTCAAGTACTTGGAGTTTACATCTGATGCTAGATAGCTAGTAACACCACTCCTGAGAATTGGAATTTCTTTCATTTTTAGTTATTGGACATTTCAAGGTCACAAGATATATAATTTTTTGTCTTTCTGTCGTTATAAACTCGCTCCAGAATATGAAACACTTCGTTGAATTTATTCATGAAGTATTATTCTTTCTTTTGTCATAGGTTTACACTTGACACAGGTTAAGAGGAGCTCATAGAAATACAGAGAGATGCATTTATCTTAGTAGTTCTAATCAGTGAGAGGTTACTAAGTGAATTGCTTTCTTTTATTCAGATTTGTGTATATATGAATGAGACGATGATTGCATTAATTAGCTTTGATTGTTTCTGTGTCATTGTTTCAATTGTATTTACTTAGTATTTATTAGTTTAAATTATTTCAACATTAAAAAAACAGAAAGATATATGTTCTTACTTTATCTTATTTTGAAACATTATTATAAACATTCATTTTCGCAAGATTTCAAGTAAACCTTGTAAACTGTATATAGATTGTTTATAATCATTTGTATATTCACATTTATTTTTAATAAACATTAGTAAGTAATATATCATTTGTTAGAATCATATATTTTAGATTAGTTTCATTTCTTTTATTATTTTTAGGACATTAGTTGGCCAACAGAGCCATTAAACCCGTCGGGTCATTTCATTCCAAACGGCTTGGATTATTTAGACAACCTTGGTCCGAATTTGACCTTTCAGTTGATGGTGTGCCACTTACGCCCGTCAACATGCTTAGACAAAATCTAACATTATCATTACTAAGAATGAAGGATACATTGTCATTACAAGAAATAAAGTGACAACTTGCGAGTTAGCAAGAGATTGGATTCATGAGGAGGTCAAGAAAATTAAAATTTTCCATAGTGTTTATGTTAGGAGTGGAAACCAACGATGGGTCCTACTCCTAATTCTTGTGTATTATATGATGTGAATGTAAGAGAATTTGTAATAATATTTGTGACTTTTCTAGTGATACTTATTCTCCTGATAGGGAAGGTCATGGGGCGATTTACCATTGGCTAGAAAGTTTATCTAGTGTAGGAGCATAGCTTATAGGTGTGGTGTGCCATTGAAAGTTTAGCTAGATTAGGAGCATAGCTTATGCACTTTGGGTTGTTTCTATACTTAAGTGTGAGTGGGAACGATACTTGAACTTAAAAAGACTGTAGTGTCAAGAAATAGTTGTGGATTGTATTTAATCAATTATCTAGGTTAGTATGGTGATACTAACAACATAACACTATATTGAGTGCTTATGTTTAATTCTATGTTCATACAAACATTCAAAATAATACTATAAATGGGATTATGTTATGAACCTAGAACTTGAGTTTAGAATGATAAGGGAAACATCATGACAACATTCTTATTTATATCATAATGTGTCATGTGGTATATGGACTAGTGATCCGGATTATTTTCGGCATGAAATGAGAGCGAAGATATAATAAACAAATGCACAAAAATATCACAGATATTCAATAATATAATAGAAATGTATCAGAGATGCAACCATAATCACAGATTACAGTAATAAATGATTTATATTAATGAAATAAATGTACAGAGACTATAAAAATACATAGTGAAAGACTCGCTAGAATGGTGGCAGCTTATCTCTGAGAAGAGATGTAACGACTACTTGCATTCGCAAGAATATGATTACAATGAGACTCTGAAGGCATTTTTACAATAAAAAGGAATGCCAAAAACCCTAGACATCCAAAAACCTAACCCTAGGAGATGAAGCGCCAAAATTCATGTGGGCCCTATTTGGGCAAGTTAGTAAATCAACTTCCCGAAGTCGTAACTTTTGCATACAATCTCCATTTTAGGCGTATGATAGCTTGTTGGAAAGGTATCGTCGAGAAGATTCATTTTGGGAGTTAAATCATGATTTTGAATATCATTGAGAATCTCGATCCTAAAAAACCTTCATTTAGGCCCTCAAAATGGCCCCGGAAGTTAAAACTGCTAAAAATAGTATATTGACAAAATTGTTAGAAAACTATTTTGAGCCAGTTGGAAAAGGTGGGTGGCCACCAATATCCACTTGAATCAATCCCCCTTCCTTAGGAAGAATTTTTCTCCATTGCATTGAGTGCCCAGGGAGAGGAAAAAGTGTTTTCTAAATCTGAATCTTGGTGAGTTGCTTGCCTTGTTGGAGACGTCGTGTTGCTCGGTTTGTGGAAGGCTATCACAAGCATGTGGCTGGAAGGATTGGACCTTTTTAATGAGTTGGGATACATGAGATTATTTTGTGCAGAAGGAATCTTTACACTTTTCTTCAATCTTGTCGACCTACTTCTGTTGGATAGAAGATGCTTGGGCCGAGGTTGTAGTGGTTGCAGTATACTTTTTTTCACCTTTTGAATAGATTGTGAAGAAGCTAAATTTTGTAGTATGAGATACTACCTTGCGACACTTTTTAGGTGGGAAAGTAGTCGGAACTACCTCCGGTATTTTGTAAAGATGACCCCCTAGAGAAACAATGACAATACGGGGTCGAGACTCATAAACGACATGACACTTCCACATATATGGTTGGCCCAAGAGAACATCACAGACATCTAGTAGGGAAACATCACATATTACCTCATCCTTGAAGGGTTGGATTTCATATACAATCGACACTGTTGGTTGACAAGAAGATCTCGTCCTTGGTGAAGCCACTGGATGTTGTATGGTTGCGGGTGTGGTGTTGTCGACAATCCCAATTGTTTGATGACCTCTACTAAGATGAGGCTCTTATGGATTTTGCTATCAACTATAAAATGCAACGCAGTCCCCTTCACCCACATCTATGAATGAAAAAGGCACTCCCCCTCTTCGGGATCTGTTGGTTCTTCTGGTTGAATTGTTGTGGTTGTGACAATAGCAGTGGGGTCTGCATCGCTGATCTGTCTATTACCAGTATTTTCAAAATCAGATTCTGAATCAGGGTTTGACTCCTTGTCTTTGATCTCAACCACCAATGACTATTTTGATCAAAATTCATCGGTGTTTTGCTAAGGGATTTTGTGGAAATCGCACCATTTTCCAGTTTCCTTCTTTGTCTTCCTATGACCCTTCTTTTCCTGTGGCTTGGACTGGTTTTTGGGAAACTATTTGTTAGGACCGTCTTTGTCATACTTTGGTTGTTGTAGATTTGCAGACCCGAACTCCCGTTTGTTCCGGTGCTTAAATTTCTGCTCAATTTTAACAACATATCGATAACCAACATCGAGTAATGAGATGTCCAGAAAATCCATTTTAGTTTGGATGTATCTGTGTAGAGCCCCACGGTATTTTAGAACCAAATTTCGTTCGGAGTCTTTGATACCTAGATTGGTGTGCAAGGTATGGAAGGTATTGGTGAACTTCGGAACTTCTTGGCCCCTCTCTCACCGCAATGTGGTCCATCTCATGTACTGGTCCTCATAGTTGCCAATAGGGTAATATTGTTCCTTTACCGCATCCACAGAAAAATCCCAAGTGGGCTCAGCCCCATATATTCCAGACTCCTCTATGGAACTTTGCTCCTAGTAAGTTTCCCACCAATGTTTGACATGGGGGAGAGATTTAAGGAGTGCGAAGGTGATATTTTCTCTATCGAAAAAATTATGAACAGAGAAATAACCTTCTAACATATTTAACCATTTGACTAGTGCATCCGCATCTATCTGACCTTCAAATACGGGAATATCAAAATTAACATGTACCTTGAAAGGAGAGATGTTTCCAAAGTGGTTGTTTAATGAATATCTATCTATTGTTATCGACAAGCATTGAAGGATGTGCGAAAAATTATCCATCATTTCGTCCCTCTGTCGCGTGAGAGCTTGCTCAAGCAATAGATTTATAGGATCGTATACTCCATCATTTTTCTTTTCTTCTGCCATGGAGGGTTTCTTGGGCGTGAAAGAAATATTGTCTTCAAGAGATATAAGCTCAAGAACCAACTTGATATACTCAAAACTCTTTGGGGACATGCACTGAAAAACGATCAAGGGAAACCTGCTCTGATACCACTAATCCAGATTATTTTCGTCATGAAATGAGAGCGGAAATATAATAAAGAAATGCACAGAGATATCACAGATATTCATTAATATAATAGAAATCTATCAAAGATGAAACCATAAACACAGATATATAGTAAAACATGATTTCTATTAATGAAATAAATGTAGAAAGACTGTTAAAATACAGAGTGAAAGGCTCGCTAGAATGGGGGCAACTTATCTTTGAGAAGAGATGTGACGGCTACTCGCATTTGCAAGAAGATGATTACAATTAGGCTCTGAAGGCATTTTTACAATAAACAAGAATTCCAAAAATCATATACGTCTAAAAATATAACCCTAGGAGATGAAGCGCCAAAAGTCACGTGGGCCCTATTTGGGTAAGTTAGTACATCAACTTCCCGGGGTCGTAACTTTTGCATACAATCTCCGTTTCAGGCGTATGATAGCGCATTGGAAAGGTATTGTCAAGGAGATTCATTTTGGGAGATCAATCATTCCTTTTACTATCATTAAGAAACTTGATACTGAAAAACCTTCATTTATGCCCTCAAAATGGCCCCGAAGTTAAAACTGCTAAAAATAGTAAATTGACAAAATTGCCAGAAAATTGTTTTAAGCCAATTGGAAAAGATGGGTGGCCACTGATATCCACCTAGATCAACCAGTTCCTATTGACCAATGGGATGTTCAAATCGTGTTTAATTTCTTATTATTTTACTTAATTATACCAATGTAGTGGAGTTTAGGTATATCTTGTAAAGGATCAGTAACATTAGTAAGAGGAGTGATAAGTACCTTAATAAATGCTAGTTGATGAAGAACACAGGTTAAATATGAATTCGTGTAGAATATGTGCCCAAGATTTTGAATATGCTTGAATATCAAATATGAATAGAGCACCAAAGAAAGGGGTCGATGTGCTTTGGAGAGAATGCTTTGTGAAGAAGGGATGTCCCTTGATTTTGGAATGGAACCTTATAATAAACATATTCTTGATCTAGAAATGTTGACCAACCATATAGTCAAGATGGTGCTCTTTACATATAGAGATGCTTGTAATGATGAATTGTTGATAGAAATCATGAATTGCCTCGACTATGATGAAGAGAATCCTAAACTCGACATTTGACTTGGTCGAAATCTAATTTTAATGACTCAAAAGAAAAGTGAGATTGTGGAAAATGACCAACCAAAATAGGAAGTGACGACATTAGATCAAAATTAATTAGTAGTGTCTTAGTCAATGTTCCTAAGCATGTAAAAATTTTGTGTACCAATATCATAAGTGATGGCATATGTATTTTCATGTTAGAGTAATAATTAAAGTCAATAATGATGTTTTTTTAATTATGAAGATTTCTTGGGTGGGATTGTGTGTAGGAATTAATTAAATTTATATCAAACTCAATATAGGATGCACTTAACTAGAGAATAGATGATGAACTAAGGTTATGCGGTCAAATCAATAGAATATACTTTAAATATGGGGGTCCCATATGGAACTTAGGATGAATAAATATAAGAGAAGCGTGTACTTTCATTAATTTATTTACAAGTGGTAATAACATAGATTTGTGACAATGTAAGGTGTATAGTAAATAAGGGTAGTCACAATCAACATATTAATAGACTCAATGTGTTATAAATCTAGTAAAGGTCCAGTGGGACAAGTATAGTCCAGGATATGCTACTTGGGAGAATGTCGAGACCTTACGATGAGATCATCCCTCACTTTTGACCACCTCGGGAATATGTTTTCTCGAAGGTTGGGTGTATGTAATGCCACCTTTTGACTTAGACAACTAGAATTACCTAAGGCCTAATCACCTTTATTTTCTATTCACTTTAAAAATACTAATGATACACTTGAAATTTTAAGACATGGACCTATGATAATGTCAATTCCACGAATGTTTATCGTTATTTGAATTATGATGGATATTATGCAATCTATTTCTAACTTGAAATTTTTGGCATTTAAGTTGTTGATACATGGATACCGAATTGGGAATATGATTAAATGCATTTACATGATGATAATGCATGGATATGTACAAGTTTGTGTTATAGACTAATCTGCATGTCAAGAGGCTATGAAATAGACAAATAATAATGATGATAAAAGGTTGATGTCATGAACATTGACTAGGAAACAGTATGGTATAAATTTTGTATGTGAAATTATATTGGTTCAAATGCATTGTTATGATATGTGGGCAAGTGCAGTTTTTTCAGGTGACGAGGCTGCCTAAAACTGAATATACGATGACAAAATTCCTAGCAACACAATGCCACTGTATATTACATCGTAGGGTGTGGACCCTAGTCTTATTAGGAGGGGTGGAGGCATTTCCCACCGTGTATCCTCTGAAACCTAGAGTCATGGGAGGACGGTGTGAGCTCACGCTCCCCTAGACGTGTGATGATGGTTGTTAGTTTCCTGTTGGGGAATCTTGGCCAAGACAGTTGACACTTTTGCTTACGGGTTCTATTTGGAGTTATGTCAATATAGTTGATGCTCCAAGATAGTCCAGTAGAGGAAGGATAGGGATGGAATATGGAAGTAAGTTAGGGAGGAAGGATGAGTTGAAGTAGTTGAGAGTGTGTGGGGATTTCTCCTTATAGAATAATTTATTTATTTCATCTTTTTAAAAAAGAAAAATATATGTATATGTGTATATTTATATTTACTTAACTAAACTAAAATTATCTAAGTGAATGTAGCTTGTGCTAAATGATTTTAAATGAGGAATTTCATGAACATTTAAATAGTTTACTATCTTTTATGAAATGAATGGTCTTGTTGATTGGATTGGACACATACAAGAATTACTTTAGGTGTAATAATTATTTTCATTAGTACATGTATGAGTCTTGTATGTGCTAGCTACACATGTACACTAGTATGTATAAGTATTTTAAATTGATGATGTTAATTATTGTTGTCGATGTATGAATTGTGTGTTGTTACCCTTGTATTGTAAATTACTCTAACTTCGGGACGAAGTTTCTTGAAGGGTGGGTGTATGTAACAACCCAAATTGATTAATTTTATCATAGTTTTTAATTTAAATTTAATTAATTATTAAAATATATTAATGAGTCTTTTATTATTTTATTATTAAAAGGTGGGTGAAGTAATTAATGGGAGGATAAGGCTATTGGGAAATTAATGGGAGGATAAGGTTGTTGGGAATTAATGGGGGGATAAGGTTGCTAGGAATTAACGAGGGGGGTTTGAGAGAGGATGATAAGGAAGAAGGGGAGGACTTGAAAGAGGGATCTTATTTCTGTTTGAGGATTTATGAATTTCAAAAAGAGAGAGGAGGAGGAGGAAAATGGATGAATGGTTTTGGGAGCTCTCAGAGGGCACTGTTGTTTCTCGGAATTTTGGGCTTGGGGGCCAGGAAACCACAAGGATTCCTGGAGCTAGGGAGTTAGGGAGGATGTTCCTAGTTGGATGGGAGGTCAATATTCAGTCTGGGCAAGAACAAGAACATGATTAGACAGAAAAGGGACTAGATAAACCAACCTACAAGTGGAGGTATGTATTATGACATTGTTATCAATATTCTGCTATTGTTGTTTTCATTATTCTCATGTTGTTGTTATCATTATTCCGTTGTTTTTGATATTATTTAATTATGATCATTATTATGTTGTTACTGTTTATTCCTAGTTTATTCCAAGTATAAGAAAATCATTAAAAGAAATTTTAAACTAAATTTTAGAAAACTTTAATTAATTTGAGTCCTGAAAAGAATCAGGATCTACAGAGGTTTTACAAGTTGAGTAAACTAAGAACATTTTGATCATATGAAGGAAATTTTGGAAATTTTATGTTTGTTGCAATGAATCCTAATGTTTTAGGAAGAGTGAAGTGGGATGTGTCACATAGATAAGGTGTGATGCGATATATTGAGATCAAACTAATTTTGAGTGCAAAACATTGTGTTGCAACCAAATCAACTTTGAGTATGAATGTGAAACAATGTGTAGCGCATTTTGAAGAAGATTTGGTGTTATTTATTTGTCTTATGTTTATCACTTTAAAAAATTGTCTTTTGTGTATATTTTCTAAAATATATTTTGTCTTATGCTACTTCGCATAAAAATAAACTTTTGTTGGTTGAGAAATTCTCATGGATGAAAGATTTCTTAGGATGAGACTTATCACATCGTGTATATTTTTTATTTCATCTGACATATTGCATCGCAAAAAAAATTCATTTCATGTGACATATCACATTTTCAAAATTTCCTTTGATGTGACATATCACATCCACGATATTTCACATGGTTGAAAAATTTGTCAGGTCATGACATATTGCAACACATAAATGTTTCTTTCATGCAACATATTGCATCATCAACATTTCCTTCATTGCGACACAGTGCATATTGCACCTAAAATTCCTTTGTAAATGACATATCACATTGCTCAAAACTTTCCTTTGTCATGACATATCACATTGCATAAAATGTTGTTTCTGTGTGATGCACTTTCCCAAAAAAATCCTTCTAACATATCTCATCTTCACAAACTTTCTTTTTTTAGGACATATCGCATCAGATCAAATTTTATTTCTGCATGACACAATGCACTTTATCAAACATTCCTTCATTGTGGCACAATGTGTAGCACACGAAAAATGCTTCTAGTTGTGACATTAAATCAATCTAAACATTACTTTTTTGTGACATATGGCATCACAAAAAAGTTTGTTTACGTGTGACACATTGCACTTTCTCAAGGATTCCTTCATTCTGATAAATGTAAAATTTCTAAAATGGTATTGTGTAAAGTGGATTTAATAACAAGAGGAAACCAAAACCTTTTAAACTAAAATCATGGCTACTTCTTCATCCAACAACCACCAATATCCATGGAATTTTTGGACAACCATACTTATCGCATTTGGAAAACTTGCAAAGATTTCAAGAGGAACCATGAACAATATAAATATTTATGATCCAAGAAGTTGAGTGAGTGTGCACTTCTTCAATTTGGATTTGAAATATTATAGAATGTAAAGGATATCTTTACTCCAATGTATCTGAGTGTTTTCCTTAATAGAAAATAGGTTCTTCGTAGGATTTTTTGATTTTGCATCTTCTACCACATCTATCGATGGTCAATATTCCAATTGTTCCTATTGTATCTTAAGATCCCATGGGGAGGTTTGTATATAACTCACCAAGGTGTTGAGAAGGAGTTACACGTGCAATGCATATGTTTCCACATTATTTCCTTCCATGCATTTCTTTTCGTGCGACATATCGCATCACTTGGAAGTTTCCTCTCATGTGACAAAAGAAGTGTGCATCCTTCCAAAATCAAGTGTAGGCACATGAACCAAAGTTCATGTTAGAAAGTAATGGATGTGCTCATTTAACAATAGACAATATAGCAATATTGTCACCCAACCATAGGTTGAAGCCACCCCCGAGCACATTAACCTTGACAGAGAATGATTCTGAAGGAAAACCAATAGCCAAACAAGGATAATGCATAAAGACAACCAATACTTATCAGAAAGTCCAACCATAACCAACAAAAAGTACGATCCTAAATCAGGTGCTCCCCAAACTTGTGCACTAGCCCAGTTCCTACAATGCACACTTCTTCCCAGCTGATATTCTGATAAGTGTATACAAAATGAGGTCTGGCTACTTGTATTTATATTGTTTCTTGAAATGTCTAGGTTGACTTCTCATTCTGGAGACTAAATACTCAATATTAATTATTTCCTTGAGTCGATTTGTCTTCTAGGGTTATGTTCAATGCTTTAGGGTTATTTCTTGCTTCCCGGAATATTGTATTCTCTTCAGGGTTTCACGTGGAGGTAAATACCTCTCGCGTATACCACAATATTAACACTCCCTCCTAGCTAGGGAGTTATTTAAGGAAATGGTCTTGAGCACAAACATACCATTCAACCGTTAGCATCATCATAGTCATATAGACTATATCATTATTATATCACGAGCACCATCATCACTATCAGTGTCATTAGACATTATCAACTGCATCATCTCTCAAAACCATACTCCATCATCACTCACTCCAAGTAGTGATACAAGGACTATTCTTCTAATATAGACATACGTCCTAGAAGAATGACTATCCCAACATATGCTAAAATCTACGCCATAGACTACAAAAATAATTCTTATAGAAATTTCAATCTAGAACTATTTTCTAATCAAGTCATAGAGATTCGTCTCAACCTATATGCCTTAGAAAATATCATTCCTGGACCATTTTCCTAATCGGGCCACAATCTATGCCTTAGGAAAAATACTAGTCCATGTCATGTCAACAAATTGTCATCCTGGACTATTCTCTTCAGAGATAATACATGTCCACCAACAATTTGTTTTATCTGGATCACTCTCTTCCTGAAAAATGTATGTCCACAAGCACATTGAAATTTCATTTGGCTAATAATCATTTTCAACACTACTAATGGTGTACATGGCAATTAGAACAATGTCATTCAATAGAACACAACTGTGTCTATCCATAATAGTATCCAGTGGTACACTACCACACCAGGTAGCACATAGCTACTTAATCAATGAAACATAGTCAAAACCAGTGGAACACATCCACCACAGTATCATACATCTATTGTCCAGATGCATACTGTGACATCCCCCAAAATAAAATATTTGGATATTTAAATTTCTGGGAAATTATTTCGTTTTTGGTAAATTTGAATTTGGAAAAAATTTGCCATTTGTGGAAATTCTGAATTTTGAATTTGTTAATTGTAATAAATTATTATGACTATTGGGAAGAACTCTGATTTGACCCAACTAACTATTTGACAATGACACTTGTTTAAAAACAAAATATTTTTATATTAATTGCAAGAATACAAATGGAACAACCATGTTAAAAAACAGTTGACCATGACTCCATGAGTGGGGAACATGTTGGAACTACTCGTGGGATGACTTTTACAAGTGGAAAATTAGTGATTTGGACATTGGCAGCCCCTAAAAATCAGGGATTTAGGAAGCTGTGAAAATTCCAAGGAAGGGAAAAGACCTAGGCAAGTTACAAATAAGCATATGTGAGGAGGCAGGATGCTGCTAAGTATGCTGGGGAAAAAGTCTATTTGTTTTATTTCTTGTCACTTGTTGTTATGAACACTGGAAGGGTGTGAGGCAAGGAGAAAAGTGGCTGGATTGAAGGACATTACTGTAGAGGGATTTCCAAGTTCACCCTTATGGACTCATGGTCAGGCTAGGGGGTGAATCGGGCAAGTAATCGTGGCTGCTCGGTTCTATGGTTGGGAGGAACGTGGTTGTTCCCATTGTTTTCTTCACAAGTTTAGTTTAGATATGTTACTCTAAAACTCTATCTTCCTAAATGACTTTTTATTGGATATATTGTACATGTTATAGCTATACAGAAAAGAGTTCTAGTGTCTGTTGTTTTTAATGATTGTATAACTACTATAAGTCTTTTCCTATACCGAAATATTCTGTATAATACCTATGTTGGACGAATTGGGTATTGATATAGTGTGATCTTTGATGATGGAATGCATGCAATAACCTAGACATTGGTTGTTCGAAATTTAGTGAATAGACTGTAGGATTTAATTGTAGATTTATTTCCAGAAATCAATTTTTAAACAGAGTCGAATATGTATCAGTGAGAAAACAGAGCTAATGTATGCATATATATGTTTTCAAATCCTAAACTAAGTCGAATATGTAACAATGAACGAACAGAGCTATTATATGCATAAATATGTATCAATTTTTAGACAGAGTCGAATATCTATCAATGCACGAACATAGCTATTATATGCATGTGTATGTTCAAACTTAAAACATAATCGAATATGTATCAATGAATGAACAGAACTGATATATGCATGTATTTCCATTATGTAATTTAACTCAAAAGAAAACAGAATTCAATTATATAGCCTAGAACGATGAAGCATAGGGGAGTGAACATAATCCAAGGAGTAAGACTATGCTAAACGGGACAATTTAATCATGCTAGAATCATACTACAGGGTAGAGAATCAAGGCTTTTGTCGATACATCATTAACGTTGATACTTCCTACTTATTGTGTGCACATAAAGAATACAAGAATTTTAGGGTTGTGGCATTTCATTTAGAATAACTAGCAAAAAATTGTTTTGTATTTTATAGAAAGATTTTTCCAAAGAAAAATCCAGAGTAGTGCAATCGATTCTGAGGATACAATCCATCGAAAGGACAAAAACTTCTATAAAAGAAAACACAGAGTTTTTGGATTGTGAAACCCGCCTCTGAGCGATTTCTTTAGGGTAAAATCCAAATAGACAGTTTTCGATAACAAAAGACTACCCATTATGTCATCAACAAAATCCATTAATGATGTCCATTATAACTATTAATTTTTTTTTCGAAAGACTTTTAATTTACAGAACACCGAAGATAATCCCTTTTTCCAAAATAGTTATCACAACAGAAACACTACGAAAAAAATTGTGACTTCCATGCTTGATTTAAGAAGCGAGCTGAAAGAAATTTTTATGGAACCCGAGTACCTTTGTCACATTGAGTAGAGGCCGGTACTTGCGCCAAAGAGTGAACATCCCTGCATTCGGCCATCATAGGAAAAGCGTTAGCAAAGTATTAAACTGCAAATTATAAAATTGAATGTATAGTTTGAGATCCACAGTGATGCCGGACTACTTAACTTAAAACACCACAGCCTCCAGTGGCCATTCTTGGTATTGTAACGTGACCTTGGCTAAGAGGAGATTGATGCTTGTAACTTCTGGTGGGTACCTCGTAACAAAACAAAGTCCCACCATTAATACAAAGATACCCCTTTCACAAAGACTTAAACAAATAATTAACAGAGGAAATAACACTGCAAATTCAAGAAGTTCGATCTATTATATACAAAAACTCTGTACGAACAGAAATGAAGAATGTAAGGAACAATATCAAACATATGAACAATATACGTAAGAAATAAATTACCAGAAGGCCACCCACTACTACAAATAAAATGCATCAAACACATAGGAGGACAGTTACGGTAGACCCCTTTTTATCTCTCTACGAAATATAAATAAACCCTTTCTGTGCTACACAATTGTGGCCTCTGAAACAGTTACCAATCTCAGACTGAAACAAAGGAATCGGAAGAATCCCACGGGACACAAACAAAGGGTGAAAAATAAGGCTTTAGGATCACGGTGGTATAGAGAAGGGACTCTCGGTAACAGCCTCTTCTATAGTCTACATTAGAATTGACAGGAGAAATCACGTAGACTCTGAACCTAACATAGGAAGTAAAGATTTTCTTAACACCCACTATGAACCCTCTGTTGTCGAACTTAGGATATGATAGTTCCATAGAATCTTACCAGGTAGATGGATGTCGTCGCTGACTTCCCCAATGATGGTCGCAGAGGCGGTAACACTTCCCTGTGTAACAATGCATAATACCGAACCCTCCTCTTTGGAATCACCAGAGCAGGAATGAGACTGCCAAAACCCCAGAGGGATGAGTACCACCCTTAACCATCCAGGAAGTACAAGCCTTGTGCTAGGGCTTGGTTGGCACATCAGGATTGGGAAGAATAGGAGGACGAGACTTCGGTACTGAAACCTAATTAATTCCAGGACAGAGTCTTAACTTCCCTTGATAGATTCACCTGCCTCCCTTAAATGTTGAAGATACGAAGTTAAACAACAACATAACCATGACTGTCCAATGTTAATAATCAGTCATTATACCTTTTCTTTGAAGTGATCCTTCCTTTACACCAACAGGACGAGGAGGGGTAGTTAGTTAGTTACACAGTGACCGATGCGGGACGAGTTGAGGTTCAGTTCGTTGTGGTGGAGCCACAAATCGTATCATAACTAAAATGAAAACCATTAGAGGAAACACATTTTTATCCACTCTTAAATCACCTTTAGTAACAGTATCCCATTCCTAGTACATACTTGGATTTTCTAGTGTCTACACAGCTAGGTAAGAGTACAAGCAATTAATATCAGAGTTATATAAATTTCCGTGCAAAGTCCAATTCAGTCTGACTCCTTTAATTAGGGAAAATGGAAATTAAAATCCTAGTGTATGGATGAATACCCCTAAGTATTAATATCTATATAGTAAGATATAGTAGTGAGAAAAATGCCTATTTTTCGTTGGAACCACTCTGATGGGTTAAATTAATATGACTAAGGGTCACTCCAAGCCAAGAGGGAATGTAAGCTCCCATATTAAAAGATGATAAACTTCAATTAATTAGAGGATAATGTACCAAGGAAAAGAATAAATTATGATAAATTAGAGGTTCATTACATATGGTATCAGAGTGAAAGTTACAACACTGGTCCTGAACAAGACCACTGTAGTGCTTAGTATATGTTTTGTCTTAGATAAAAACTAATAAATCATGTGGTTACAAACAAAAAACCTTCTCTGTTTTGGTGAATAAGTATGGCAGCTCAAGACAATGTAGAAAACAGGATGGAAGAAAATCCACAGCAAAGACCTCCTAGATATACAAGGCAGAATAGCAACGGAAGCTCACCCACAGAAATGTTGGAAACAATGAGGAACCTGATTGTTGAGCTACAGATCTTTAAGGCCGAAAATGAAAAAATGAAGAAGGCACAACAAGAACAACAGGAGATAAATGAAGTCTTGTTGCGTAGTATAGTGACCAAGAAAATCCCAAAGGATAATGATAACGATGAAGAAGTCAGGACGAGAGCCTCCAAGAACTCATGGCTAGAAACAAAAAAAGGAGATAGTTCGTCTAAAGGAACACCTACAACTAAGGATGGAACTAAAACTAACAGAAAAAGAAAACAAGTAGACCACCTTGAAGGAGAATTTAAAAAGATTAAACCCACTATCTTTGATGGCGAATCCATGACAGGAGAAGAAGCAGAGGCATGGCTATTGGACATCAAAAAGTATTTCCAAATCTACAACTATTCCAGCAACATGAAGATCGGGATGGCCATCTACAATCTGAAAGGGAAGGCCAGTATTTGGTGGCAAGATATGAAATTGACCAAGGGCCTAAAGGAGAAACAGTTTGAATGGTCTGACTTTAAGAAGTATTTCAAGAAACAATACCTTTCTGAAAATTATTATGAAAGGAAGATGAAGGAATTTTACGAGTTACGACTCGAACAGATGATGATGGAGGACCTTATAAATAAATTTCTGGATCTGCTAAGGTTCGTACCATACATCCGGGAGGATAAAGTAAAAATTCAGTTATTTCTAAGTTGTATACCGCAATCCTACAAGGACAAGATTGAGTTTGACAACCCCAAATCCTTAAGTGAAATATTCAGAAAAGCATGGATGTGATATGACCAATATAAACAACGGGCATAATTTCCCAAATCCTGGAAGGACAAGAAATAGGATCGAATGAACCAGCAGAAGAAGGGGTACCAGCCAACTCCTTATCGGAATACAATGAAGAGTTTTTCGAGAAAGGATTTTTACGCAAACCCTCTGAATAATCAAGGCAGCAAAAAAACGGTAAACCTGGGAGCAAAGAGGTTTGGGGATAGCTCCCGCGAGCCATTAAAGTGTTGGGAATGTGGAGAGCCTCATCTCAGGAAGAAATACCCATGTTTGAGTTCAACAAACAAAACTGTTGTCCATAACCTGCAAGAAGCCTCGAGAGTGGGAGATGTGAGCAGTAGCCTACATTGGATAAATGTAGCCATCGATGGACGACAAGCTGACCACCAGTCCTCTGTGGTAGAAGTTGAAGGTAAAATCCATGACACTCGAATTTCTATTTTAATTGACCCCAGAGAAACATTAAGTTATATTACTCTGAAGGTAGTAGAATCAAATAAATTTAAGATACTGAAGCACACAAAATCATGGCTTGTGCAACTAGCGACAGGTACAAAAAGGAAAGTAATTGACTATATTTCGGATTTTGAGTTCATCCTAGATGGTCAAACTATAAGGACCAATATGAACATCCTACCACTAGGATCTTACGATATGATTATTGGGATGGACTGGTTGGAATGACAGAAAGCAATATTAAATTGTTATACAAAGATACTTAGCTATAAAGATGATTTTGGCACCACTAGGACAACCCAAGGTATACCAAAACCGGTATCAGTCAGACAAATTTCAGTGATGCAACTAAAGAAATGTGTAAGAAAAGACTGTCAAGTTTATGCCATCCAAGTGACGAGTCTAGCAGAAAAGAAGGACAAGCCAAAGTTGGAAGACTTTGTTGTCCTACGTGATTTCAGAGACATGTTTGTGTATGAGATACCAGAATTACCCCCTAGAAGGGAAATAGACTTCTCCATAGATTTGTTACTCAGTTCTGCCCCTATCTCAAAGGCACCTTACCAGATGAGTCTACCAGAACTAACAGAATTAAAAATACAATTACAGGAATTGTTGGACAAA
>JZKD02S1624012.1:452858-464098 GCA_000966675.3 Picea glauca | reverse complement strand
AATGAACAGTATTTTCAGTGAGTACTTGGACAAGTTTTTGGTAGTATTCATCGACGATATCCTGGTCTATTCAAAGATGGAGGAGGAACATGAGGAACACTTAAGAATAGTTCTGCAAACATTAAGGAAGCACAAACTGTACGCTAATTTTGACAAGTGTGACTTCTATCAGAATGAAATACAATACCTTGGGCATGTAATTTCAGCAGAGGGCATTGTCGTAGACCCGGAAAAGACGGAATCCATTATGGAATGGCCGGTACCTAAAGATGTAGCAAATATACGGTTGTTCATGGGAATCACCAGATACTACCGTAGGTTTATAGAAAGGTTTTCCAAGATAGCCTACCCTATCACATTATTACAAAAGAAAGGAACCATGTTTAACTAGTCAGAGAAATGTCAAGACAACTTCAGTAAACAAAAGAAATTATTGACAATGGCACCCATATTGAAAGTAGCAGACCCAGATAAAGACTTCACCGTATGTGTCGATGCAAGTAAAGAAAGGCTAGGCGGTGTCCTAACTCAGGAAGGACATGTTATTTTTTATGAGTCCCGGAAGTTAAAATAAAACGAGCGAAATTACGTCACACATGACTTAGAATTGGCAGTAGTAATACACGCCTTAAAGATGTGGTGACACTACATAATGGGCAGAAGATTCCTATTATTAACGGACAACAGCGGGGTGAAATATTTGTTTAACCAACCAGATCTTAACACAAGGCAAGAAAGGTGGTTAGCCTTCTTAAGCGAATTCAACTTTGAGGTTAGACATATCAAGGGCAAGAAAAACAAAGTAGTAGGTGCCTTAAGTAGAAGAATCCATGGGTTATTTGAAATAAATATCAGCAGAGCAGAAAGTGATCTGGAAGAAAGAATAAGGACGACAGGTATTGATGACAAAAACTATACTAAAATGATGGAAGAATTACCAAACAATATCGTGAACTCAGATACACCAAATCTAAGTATCGACGAGAAGGGACTGCTACGATTTAAAAACAGACTTTACATACCAGATTCAACAGGTTTAAAATTAACAATCTTGGACGAAGTGCATAACAAGTTGTATTCTAGCCACCCAGGTTACCAAAAAACAATAATAGCACTTAGGAAATTATTTTATCGGCCTAATATGAAAGGCAAAACAACGGAATACTTGGCTAGTTGCCAAGATTGTCAGCAGGCTAAGGCCGAGCACCAACATCCATCCGACCTCTTACAACCATTACCAGTACTAGAATGGAAATGGGAGACTATATTGCTAGACTTTATAACAGGTTTGCCTAAAAATCAGAAACAGAATGACTCTATCATGGTTGTAATCGATAAACTCAGTAAGTCTGCACACTTTATTCCTGTAAAGTCTACTTTTAAAGCTATAAACATTGCTGAAATATTCATGAAAGAAATCTTTAGACTGTATGGTATTCCTAAAATGGTGATTTCAGATAGAGACGTAAAATTCACATTTGCCTTTTGGAAGGAATTGTTTGCAGGGCTCAATACCAACTTAAATTTTAGTATAAGTTATCATCCACAAACGGATGGATAGACCGAAAGGACAAACCAAATCATAGAGGATATGCTCTGCATGTACGTAAGAGAAAAACCAAACAAGTGGGAGGACTATATACACTTGGTAGAATTTGCGTATAACAATGGGTACCAAACTTCGACAAGGTTGAGCCCTTTCGAATTATTGTACGACAAGAAGTGTACGACTCCAATTAGTTGGGATAACTCGACTGACAGACTCATGGTTGGACCAGAGATGCTCCAAGAAATGGAGAACATGGTAAGAAAGGTACAACAGAACTTGAAGGAAGCCCAGGACAGACAGAAGAGCTATGCAGATCTGAAAAGAAGACACTTGGAGTTTCAAGCAGGAGACCATGTATATTTGAAGGTCAAAGTGCGAAAAATCTCATTGAAGCTAGCAAATTGTGCCAAATTGGCACCCAGATTTTGTGGGCCCTTCGAGATACTAGCTCGAATTGGACCCGTAGCATATCAACTCGCACTGCCAACGAATCTAAGAATTCATAATGTATTTCATGTTTCCTTATTAAAAAAATATGTTCACGACCCTACTCATATGATTTATTGGAACTTGGTACAGGTGGAACCCGAAGGAGAATTCTAGGTGGAACCCCTACGCATTCTTAACCAGAGAGAAATAGCGCTTCGGAATAGAGTCGTCGCTCAGGTAAAGGTGCAATGGAAACACTTTAGTCCTGAGGAGGCCACTTGGGAATTGGAGGGAGATTTGTGGAAATATCATCCATTCTTGTTCCAATAAAGGAACGAACACTGAGGACAATGTTTTATTGAAGGGGGAAAGGATGTGACATTCCCCAAAATAAAATATTTTGGAAATTTAAATTTCTTGGAAATTATTTCGTTTTTGGTAAATTCGAATTTGGAAAAAATTTGTCATTTATGGCAATTCCCAATTTTGAATTTGTTAATTGTAATAAATTATTATGATTGTTGGGAAGAACTCTGATTTGACCCAACTAACTATTTGACAATGACACTTGTTTAAAAAAAGAATATTTTTATATTAATTGCAGGAAGACAAATGGAACAACCATGTTAAAAAATAGTTGACCATGACCCCATGAGTGGGGAACATGTTGGAACTACCCCTGGGCTGACTTTTAGAAGTGGAAAATTAGTGATTTGGCCATTGGCAGCCCCTGAAAATCATGGATTTAGGAAGCTACGAAAATTCCATGGAACGGAAAAGACATAGGCAAGTTACAAATAAGCATATGTCAGGAGGCAGGATGCTGCTAAGTATGTTGGGGAAAAAGTCTATTTGTTTTTTTTTCTTTTCACTTGCTGTTATGAACACTGGAAGGGTGTGAGGCAAGGATAAAAGTGATTTGATTGAAGGACAATGCTGTAGAGGTATTTCCAAGTTCGACCTTATTGACTCATGGCTAGGCTAGGGGGTGAATCGGGCAAGTAATCGTGGCTGCTCGGTTCTATGGTTCGGAGGAAAGTGGTTGTTACCTTTGTTTTCTTTGCAAGTTTAGTTCATATATGTTACTCTAAAACTCTATCCGCCTGAATGAATTTTTATTGGATATATTGTACATGTTATAGCTATACAGAAAAGAGTTCTAGTGTCTGTTGTTTTTAATGATAGTATAACTGTTGTAAGTCTTTTCCTATACCTAAATATTATGTATTCTACCTCTGTTGGATGAATTGGGTATTGCTATAGTGTTATCTTTGATGATGGAATGCATGCAATAACCTAGACAATGGTTGTTCGAAATTCAGTGAATAGACTGTAGGATTTTATTGTATATTTATTTCCAGAAATTAATTTTTAAATAGTTTTGAATATGTATCAGTGAGAAAACAAAGCTAATGTATGCATATATATGTTTTCAAATCCTAAACTGAGTCGAATATGTACCAATGAACGAACAGATCTATTATATGCATAAATATGTATATATTCTTAGACAGAGTCGAATATGTATCAATGCGCGAACAGAGCTATTATATGCATGTGTATGTTCAAACTTAAATTAGAATCAAATATGTATCAATGAACGAACATAACCGATATATGCATGTATTTCCATTCTGTAATTTAACTCAAAAGAAAACAAAATTCATTTATATAGTCTAGAACGATGAAGCATAGGGGAGTGAACAGAATCCAGGGAGTAAGACTATGCTAAACAAGATGATTTAATCATGCTAGCATCATACTATAGGGTAGCGAATCAATTCTTTCTATGATACATCATTAACATTGATACTTCCTACTTATTTTGTGCACAGAAATAATACAAGAATTTTAGGGCTGTGGCATTTCATTTAGAATAACTAGCAAACAATTGTTTCGTATTTTACAAAAAGATTTTTCCAAAGAAAAATCCATAGTAGTGCAATCGATTTGGAGGATACAATCCATCGAAAGGACAAAAACTTCTATAAAATAAAACACAGATTTTTTGTATTGTGAAACCCGCCTCGGAGCGATTTCTTTAGGGTAAAATCCAAATAGATAGTTTTCGATAACAAAAGACTACCCATACTGTCATCAACAAAATCCATTAATGATGGCCATTATAACTATTAATTTTTTTTCGAAAGACTTTTAATTTACAGAACGTCGAAGATAAGCCCTTTTTCCATAATAGTTATCACAGTAGAAACACTATGAACAAAATCGTGACTTCCATGCTTGATTTAAGAAGTGAGATGAAAGCCATTTTTATGGAACCTGAGTACCTTTGTCACGTTGAGCAGAGGCCGATACTTGCACCGAAGAGTGAACATCCCTGCATTCGACCATCACAGGAAAAGCATTAGCAAAGTATTAAACTACAAATTATAAAATCGATTGTATAGTTTGAGATCCACAGTGATGTCAGACTACTTAACTTAAAACACCACGGCCTCCAGTGGCCATGCTTGGTATTGTAACGTGACCCTGGCCAAGGGGAGATTGATGCCTGTAACTTCTGGTGGGTACCTCGTAACAAAACAAAGTCCCACCATTAATACAAATATACCCCTTTCACAGAGACTTAAACAAATAATTAACAAAGGAAATAACACTGCGGATTCAAGAAGTTCAATCTATTATATACAAAAACTTTGTACGAACAGAAATGAAAAACATAAGGAACAACATCAAACATATGAACAATATACGTAAGAGATAAATTACCAGAAGGCCACCACTACTACAAATAAAATGCATCAAACACAGAGAAGGACAGTTACGGTAGACCCCTTTTATCTCTCTACGACATATAAATAAACCCTTTCTGTGCTACACAGTTGTGACCTCCGAAACAGTTACCAATCTCAGAGTGAAACAAAAGAACCAGAAGAATCCCATGGGACACAAACAAAGGGCGCAAAATAGGGCTTTAGGATCACAGTGGTATAGAGAAAGGACTCTCGGTAATAGCCTCTTCTACAGTCTACATTAGAATTGATGGGAGAAATCGCACAGACTCTGAACCTAACACAGGAAGTAAATCTTTTCTTAACACCCACTATGAACCCTCTGTTTTTGAACTTAGGATATGATAGTTCCATAAAATATTTCCAGGTAGACGGATGTCGCCGTTGACTTCCCCAGTGATGGCCGCAGAGGCAGTAAGTAACACTTCCCTGTGTAATAATGCGTAATGCAGAACCCTCCTCTTCAGAAGCACCATAGCAGGAATGAGACTGCCAAAAACCTAGAGGGACGAGTACCACCCTTAACCATCCAGGAAGTACAAGCCTTGTGCTAGGGCTTGGTTGGCGCATCAGGATTGGGAAGAACAGGAGGACGAGGCTTCGATACTGAGACCTAATTAATTCCAGGACAGAGTCTTAACTTCCCTTGATAGATTCACCTGCCTCCCTTAAATGTCAAAGATACGAAGTTAAACAATAGCATAACCATGACTGTCTATTGTTAATAATCAGTCATTATACCTTGTCTTCGAAGTGCTCCTTCCTTTACACCAACTTGACGAGGAGGGGTAGTTAGTTAGTTACGCAGTGACCGATGCGGGACAAGTTGAGGTTCAATTCGTTGTGGTGGAGACATAAATCGTATCATAACTAAAACGAAAACCGTCAGAGGAAATGCATTGTTATCCAGTCTTAAATCACCTTTAATAACAATAGCCCATTCCTGGTACGTGCTTGGATTTTCTAATGTCTACACATCTAGGTAAGAGTACAAGCAATTAATATTAGAGTTATATAAATTTGAGGGCAAAGTCCAATTCAGTCCGACTCCTTTAATTAGGGAAAATGGAAATTCAAATCCTAGCACATGGGTGAATACCCCTAAGTATTAATATCTATATAGTAAGATATAGTAGTTAGAAAAATGCCTATTTTTCGTTGGTACCTCTCTGATGGGTTAAATTAATATGACTAAGGGTCACTCCAAACCAAAAGGGAATGTAAACGCCCATCTTACGAGATGATAAACTTCAATTAATTAGAGGATAATGTACCAAGGAATTTTTTTTTTATGATGAATTAGAGGTTCATTGCACATACAGTCTCTATAGAAATCATATCATCTAATATCAACTTGCACAAAAAAATAATGTCATGATATAAACTCAATCATCTAGGCCATTCTTCCACTCCTATCTGTGAGATCTGGAAGAGCATATTCCCTCAGTAAGGTAAAACATCAATCATGAGCTACTGGACTATTATTATCAAGCATAAAAGAATAGGTGTCTTGATTTATGAGCCTATACCATTCACCTATCTAGGTCATTCATCCAGCACTAAACAAAGTGAAACCTAGAGAGAATGAGTCTACCCTAGGGAATGCCTTTCTTTGATTGTTGAACCTTGACCATTCACCTATCTCGTACATTTCTTCGAAACTAAAAAAAGTGCAACCTCAAGAGAATGAATTTTCCCCAGGGAATGACTTTTCGGACCATTTCCTAAGGAAATGTCTGTCCTGCACCAACCTCTAAAAAGGACCATTCTTCGAAACTTCTCACAATCATGAGCTTTGAAATAATGATTGTCCGGTTAAGCGAACCAGTCTTCTTGACCATTACTGAGAGTGAATTCCAAGAAGAAAGACTATCCTATACCATTCCCCAACACTAGCCACAGGAGAAATCGATGTCTATGGTACATAAGAAATCCATTGAACCATTTTCATTACGAAAATTACCATTTGATATAGACCATTTTTTGAAGTGGAAAATGCTTGTCAGATAGAAATCTCAAACCACTTTCCGAATTGGAAAGGAACTACTCATCTTAGACCACTTTTCAAATTGAAAAATGACTATCCATAAATCAATAACACATCATTTCTCTCTCCCAACCTGGGGGTCATCTCTTCCCTTTTCAATAACAAAGTCATCTCCATGAGCTCCAGCTTGTTTCTTGAGTATGCAAACTCTTTCATCTTGGAAAAAGGATTTTCCAAAATATCTGCTCATCTGTGGAGATATATTGGATAACCACTTCTCCTTTATATAACTCATCACGGAGAATGTAATGCTTGATCTCAATGTACTTTGGTCTTTATGGAACACTGGTTTTCTCTTAAGGCTTCATATAGCTCTCATCCTTATAGTATATCATGGTTGGATTCATCTCTTTTGTTTCCTGCTAGCTCACAACATCATGGCAAGGATCAACCTAGAACATATCCAAGTGGCACTTCTTCTGTCATCATGAGAGTTTGTCATGGATTAGCAATCCATCATCCTGGAATTCTGAGTAACCATTCTGATACAATATCTCTGTTATAGAAAGTTGTTCACCACACTTATGTTGTGCATTAGAGGCTCTGCACCAAGTTGTTTGAAATCATACAAGATATTCTTCCATCTGCATATAAGAGTCTCTTTCTGGTATACCTCAAAACCTTGAGGTTTCTCTTCATACGCTTCTTCGTTCAATTACTTAGTTGGGGAGAATAGTCCTTACATTCTTCTGAAGTGAACTCCAACCCATGGATATTGTATGGGATATAATGGCTCAGGTATGTCTGGTTATTGGAACAAGCTATCATCGTAGTCTTCTCCCTCCATCTAGGAGAACCTTTAGTTATGGATCTCGCAATACTTCCATTCATAAGTCTTCCATACAATGTTATTTATCACAACTTCTATTTATTCTTCTTGATTGCTTCTAGAGGGTTCATACCAACTGGTAGTCTCATGATTCTCGATATAATGACTAGTTGTTCTGGATTTTCTTTCTCTCTTAGAATTTTCATGTTCTTCCTCATGTTTCTCTTTAGCTCTTAGGTCCATGGATTTTTCTATAGATTCCATGCCATGAAGTTTCCAACTTTATTCCTTTCATCATAGGATCATGGATGTGGATGGACAACCAATATTACTTTATGGATTTTTTTCGAAGAAAACTTCTTCTGAAGTCAAAATGAACACGTGTTGCTTTTCATGGTTGCTACCATTGATGGGAACATGGATAGATACTTCATAATCTTCAATGGATCATATTATCTAGGATTAGCTCCCTCCTAATCCTTTCTTCATGCATGAATGCATGCTCTTCTTTTGGAATTATATAATCGGCTCCCTCTATTTAAGAGAGTCCACGCTTCTTTTTGCATCCTTATTGCCTTATGAAAAGTGTCACAAGTATTTTCCTTTTGATTGTTGACTTATTTTAGTTTTTACTTCTTCTAGGTTTCTTCAAGTTTTATTCTTGTCTTAGAGTCATCATGATATGAATCCTTATCTTGTTATTCTTCCATAGGTATTGTTTCTATTTGAACATCTTATCTTCTAAGAAATAGATAAGCAAGATATGTACAAAAAATATGTGAACATGGTATGTACAAGAGCTATGAAGAATATTGTTACCTTATCTTAGAAGAAGAAGTTTGTTTTATCCTGCTTGGTCTTATTCGAGGGTTTCCTTTCTTTGGCAACTGATGCTTCGTGTATTTCCTTCCTTTTCTTTAGCTCGGGACAATGATTCTTGTAGTGACCATACTTTCGACAGTTGAAGCATTGTGTTTTGACATATTTTTCTCTTGATTTGGCTTCTTCCTTGAGCTAAACTTCCTTTTATTCCTGAAATTCTTGAACCTTGTTGTTAAGGCTTGATCATCATGTTTCTTTTGGGGTTTCTCTTTTTCACTAATCCTTGATTATTCTTGTGCACATCAAGTCCAAAGTTCTTCAAATGTAGGATACTCCTTCATTGTCTTCATGCTTGCGACAAATGCATCCCATGTCTTGGGAAGACCATTGAGTACTATATTTACCAGTTCCTTCTCTAAAATGATCTCTTCAATAGGTTGTAGTTGTTCTCTTAACTGAGAGATCCTCACAAAGTATGATGTTATGTTGTAATCATCATTCATTTTCATGTCACGGAGCTCATTCTTCAGACTCATTACTTGTCCAATGTGTCTCACTGAGAAGAGGTTTGTTAGGGAATCGTACATCTTCTTAGATGAGTCAAGATGGGAGATATAGGGTATCAAGTGGTATTTTATAGAGTCCACTATGATACTCATGGCATTGATGTCACTATATTTGAACTTATCCAAAACTGCAGCATTCTGAGGTTCCTTCTCTTTTCCTTCTTCGAACTATGGTTCCACGATCTTTCCTTTCACAATATCCAACACTTTATTATTGGAAAGGATGAGGCCAATCCTTGTATTCCATGCTATGAAGTTAGAAGCCCCTTATAACTTGTTTTCTCACTTCATAGAGTAAGTCATAATTTCTTTGACTTGGTCAACCCTTGATTTTGACCAAAAACTCAAACTTGATGTCTTAGCTTGTTGAGAGTACCAAGGGATGCGCTAGACTAGAGCGCACTAAGCTATCTAGAAATTAGGTCAATATTTTCACTTAAGGTACCTCAACAAGAGGGTTAGGGTTTCGTTGTTGCAACAAAAATTGGCTGCAACTGCAATTGTAACTAAGCAAATCCTCCCAATCTATCTTCTAGTAGTTAGACAATCCAAAGATAGTGTGGGCCCATAACCTGTTAGAAAGTAATGGATGTGCTCGTTTAACCATAGACAATATAGAAATATTGTCACCCAACCATCGGTCGAAGCCACCCCCGAGCATCTTAACCTTGACAGAGAATGATTCTGGAAGAAAACCAATAGCCAACCAAAGATAATGCATAAAGACAACCAAGACCGATCATAAAGTCTAACCATAACCAACAGAAAGTCTGAGCCTAAACCAGGAAACTAGATAGCGGAAACTGTCGGCTGCAGTTGCTCCCCAGACTTGCGCACTATCCCAGTTCCTACAGTGCACACTTCTTCACAGCTGAAATTCTGAGTAGTGTGTACAAAATGAGGTCTGGATACTTGTGTTTATATTGTTTCCTGAGCTGTTTGGGCCGACTTCTCATATTGGAGACTAAATACTTAATATTAATTATTTCTTTGAGATGACTTGTCTTATAGGGTTATGTTCAACGCTTTAGGGTTACTTCTTGATTCTTGGAATATTCCATTCTCATCAGGGTTACACGTGGAGGTAAATACCTCCCGTAGCTACCATAATATCAATAGTTCCAAGTGTGTGAATGGGGACCAAACTTTCAAAATTTATTGTTTTAAATATAAAATAAAATCAATAATGTCATTGGACTTGTATGTGCATATTTAAAGGACTTGAAATAAGAAAAAAAGGAAGAATGTTAGGATAATTTATCTTACATGTTGGGCTTAAAACCATTTAATTCCACTTATCACATCCATAAATTTTTAGCTTACATGTATAAGATGCTATCATAGAAATGTCATGGTTGGTTAAACATGTTTAAGTGTGTTAAAGATTAATTATTGTTAACTAAAAGTGACTATGGTTGAGTATGATGGTTGAATTTGGTTGAGTAGAGATCATAATGGATAACTATGGTTGATTGTAGGTTGACTTTGGTCAACTTTGGGTAACAATGGTTGACTATAGTTGACCATGTTTGACTATGGGTGATGATGGTTGAATATAGTAGACCTTCTGGATAGGGATAATGATGGTTGACTATTTTTTACAATAATTAACTTAGTTTCATTACAATTCTTAGTGGTTCAACATGTGTTAAGAACCAAATATCAATATAGCATAGAAAAACCTAAGAATAAGTACTCAATGCCTTGAAGAAGAGATAATTTCAGATAATAAGCCTCTTCGAGGGGGAAACCTCCTTTTACGCCACATAAATGTTCAAGTACAAGATGATTCCAAATAAAATGTCTCATTGGTATATATAGGAGACTAGGAGGTATAATTACAACTAATGGAATAAAACCGACATAAATAAAATAACATTACTAATGTAATATGCCCCAATTAAGGGGTAATGAGCTAATATTAGGGCTTAATAGGCCCCTCCCCTTGAGACAAGTGTTGTCCAAAACACTTGAGTAACTCTGGATGATTCTGTATAAAAGACTCATCTTCCCAAGTGGAATCTTCAGCCGGTATTTTCCTCCATTTAATGAGATACTCTGAAATGGATCTATTCCTCAACTGGTGAATTCTTGTGTCAGTGATGGCTTCAGGATCCAATATGATTTTTCCTTCCTCATCAATTTCTGGCAATATAGTTTGAACTGGGATGTTGTCGCCTATAACCTTTGTTAAGCATGAAACATGGAAAACTGGGTGTACTCGTGAAGATGCAGGCAACTCCAATTTGTATGCCATAGTACCAATCTTTTGCAGCACCTTATAAGGGCCATAGTACTTTGGTGA
>JZKD02S1624012.1:434067-449583 GCA_000966675.3 Picea glauca | reverse complement strand
TGATTCACCTTCCTTGTGTCCTCATCATGAATTTCATGGGATACATTTTCACTTTCAGGTTTCCTCTCTATTAGGAAATTTTTCAATCCTTCCATGATCTCCCCTTTTAAAGCGTGCATCTTAGTATTTATTGCCTCGAACTTAGCTTCTGTTGAATCCATCATCTCTTGTAGTTCATATTTTGTTATTGTCTTCTTTTGTAAATCATTTATGTCCCTATGCATTTCTTCATCTTCATCAAGAGTCCAAATAGGATTGTCTGGAGGCTTATTTGATGTAGAAGTACCATTTTTTGGTGGCATGTTGGCCAAGTATCACTTTAAACCTTGATTTTGAGGTGGTTCTACTAGACAATCTTCCTTTTATTGTATATCCAAAATTTCGGCCCTTCTGAGTATGAAATTTTATTTTTTATAGGTCTCTGATATTTCTTCTCTTCAATGCCATGGGTCTGATAAAAATTGGATGTGCCAAGTGGAATTTACGGTAACTTCCCCACAACTTGTTGTTTTTTGGCTTTTCCAAGAGATCTCACTTGTATAGTGTGCCCCGCACAAAATAATTGATATAAAATTATGAAACTCGTACTAGAACTACTAAGGTCTATCCAATGTACAATGAAACTAGTCTCACACAATTTGGATACTCTAGGAATAATTTATGATTGTTTTACCCGGAACACCTGCTTGAGACTAGTCAGATACCCTATCTTCCACAGGGTGTATCTATAAATTTACAATGACCCAGAAGCTGAAATTTCTATCAAAGATACCTTACTAACTTCTTTGAATAGGCTCTGGATTTCAGGGTCTGAAACGTTACAGAAAAAAATTTATAGCAAAAATTCCGAATGACTCAATTCAGGATGATTCCAGAACCCTATCTTACAAAGGGTGTATCTCCCAAAGTATAAGGCCTCAGGAGATGAATTTTTAACCCAACGTACCTTGATCCATATACTAAATATCCTCCAATCCATTCCTTCTGAATCACTGTATAAAAAAAGTTATAGAGAAAATTCCACAGTGTCGCAGATGTAGTAAATTCCACATATACCGAAGATGCATTTGGATTATAGTAAATTTCTTCTGTATATGGAACTTCCGTATATGTGTCGTTCGTATATGCACCTTCTGTATATGCGTGCTTTCGTAAATTTGGATTACCATAAATTTGTTCTATATATGCACCTTCCGTATATGCGTCGTCTGTATATGCACCTTCCATATATGCGTGCTTCTGTATATGTGCATATACAAATGATGCATATATGGAAGTTGGCCACTTCCATAATGGCGTCTTCCGTATATGCGCATACACGGATGACACATATAAATGTGTTTATAAATGTGCATATACGAATGACAACTTCCTTAAATCCTCATATATGAAAGCACACATATACAGAAGCTGCATTTGGATTACAGTAAATTTCTTCTTTATAGGCGTCGTTCTTATATACACCTTCTGTATATGCACCTTCTGTATATGTGTCATCCGTATATGCACCATCCATATATGATCGCTTCTGTATATGCACCTTCAGTATATGAGCTCTTCCATATATGTGCATATACGGACGATGCATAGACGGAAGTTAGCCACTTCCATAATGGTGTCTTCCGTATATGCACGCTTTCGTATATGCACATATACGGATGATGCATAAATGTGCATATACGGACGACAACTTTTTTAAATCATTATATATGAAAGCACACATATACAGAAGATGCATTTGGATTACAGTAAATTTCTTCCGTATATGCGTCATTCGTATATGTACCTTCTGTATATGCACCTTCCGTATATGCATTGTTCGTATATGCACCTTCCATATATGTGTGCTTCTGTATATGTGCATATACAGACGATGCATATATGGAAGTTGGCCACTTCCATAATGGCATCTTTCGTATATGTGTGCTTCCGTATATGTGCATATACGGATAACGCATATAAATGCATGTATAAATGTGCATATACGGACGACAACTTCCTTAAATCCTCATATATGAAAGCACACATACACGAAAGATGCATTTGGATTATAGTAAATTTATTCTGTATATGCGTCATTCGTATATGCACCTTCTGTATATGCACCTTTCGTATATGCATCGTCCGTATATGCACCTTCCATATATGCACACTTCCGTATATGTGCATATACAGACGATGCATATACAAAAGTTGGCAACTTCCATAACGACGTCTTACGTATATGTGCGCTTCCATATATGCGCATATACGGATGACGCATATAAATGTGCATATACAGACGACAACTTTCTTAAATCCTCATATATGAAAGCAGACATATACAGCAGATGCATTTGGATTACAGTAAACTTCTTTTGTATATGAGTCGTTCGTATATGCACCTTCTGTATATGTGTTACAAGGGAAAAACTCTCTATGGCCAAGGGTAAACCACAACAGACAGGTATGACTGCAGAAATCAACTCAATTCCTACATATTCTATATAGAATAATATGCAATATAAGAAAGAGACCTACCTCGATCCAACATTCGATGATGTTCCACCATTGAGTACTTTGACCCAAAGCTTTATACCTGCAAGAAGTTCTCAACAAATAAGCAATACAAGCATATAGTGATGATAACAATGGGTTAGCACATCAGATAACATAATCCATTAATAAACATTACAAACATGCCCATGGATAATAATCATGTATTTGCAAGATACCAATAGGACGGGAAAGGAGTATTTCTATTAATAATTGATCAACATAAGTGACAACATTACAGACTTACGTGTTAGCACGGTTCGAAACCAAGAAACCAAGTTCCTTCCAGCTGGGTCTCCACCACTTCAATCCTCTACCAAAGGCAAGCTCATAGGAAAGAGGTAATGAGATCCTCTCAACAATAAAGGAAGATCTTGGGGGATGAACACTGTGTTCAGACTTGAGGGATAAAGGGATGCAGACTCAATATGAAGTAATTTCTCCAGAGTAACTTTGCTCTCAAAGTTGAATGCTTTATCCTCTTTTCCATAGATCGAAATTGTGTTTTTATAGCCTTTAGAATGCAACTGAGGGGTCGAGTCAGAACGTTTCTAGTATATGGAAGGCCAAGGATCAGAGATCTCTTGTTGTGAAATGGGAACCTCACTTCATTTTGTATTTTCTGGCACAAATCTCGATATACGCGAGCTGTAGTGGAGCAACAAGCATATACGCATCTTGCATAGAAGTTGGGGAGCGTATATGTGGAAAAATGTATATTTTTAGCTCTGGATTCATCAAAAGGGAATGATAGGTCTGCATAGAGAAACGGAAAAAGGCCCTATGTGCAAGATAGCAATGGTGAGGCAAATCTTGCCATAACAATATGCACCTTCTGTATATGTGTCATCTGTATATGCACCTTATGTATATCCGTGCTTCTGTATATGTGCATATACGGACGATGCATATACGGAAGTTGGCCACTTACATAATGACAAGCATTATTCACCATGAACTAAGCCAATCATGGTTCATGTATTAGTTGAAGTACTGCATTCCCAATGGTGTAGGTTGGATGGACATAAGCCATGCACATAGCTTCCCATGGATGGAATCATTTTTTTCTAGCACACTTCTCACATCGCGGGACTGCCGCACCGTGCACCTCTCTTCCATTGTAGCCACCTCATTTGGAGCGTATTGGAGACTGTGTATGGATGTACTGTAGATGAGATGGCAGTCATGTGAGGGGACAGTGGTTTCGAATGCCGCTTTATTTCAAATTCAAATTCAAAAATTAAAATTTGAACCTACTTCATTTCCCTCCTAAAAAATAGCTCTGTCCCTATTGTATTCACATGTTTTGTATTAGAATGGCCAGTGTGGTAGGGGCAATTGTTGTTTTTGTCAATTACGGGCTTGCTCCCAAACATGGTCTCTCGGTTGCCTACTACGACTTCCTCACTTCCCTCTCGCTCTGCATTGAAGCGATGAACAAAGACAATGATCGATAAGATCCTATCGATCCTACTCTCTTTGTCTCCTCATTTTTTAATTGCAACCATGCAATCCTTTTCTCTTGATTTTCAGTTTTATAATTCACAAGCATGGAAATCAATGGTATGTTTCTTGTATTGGTGGACGGAAATCAATGGTCTATTTCTTGTATTGTTGTATTGCAGGTGAAGGGTTGTCTTGGAGGCAGGATCTCCATCGGAGCCACTCTTCATCACGTTGTGGGATACGAGAGTTCCTTTTGGCATTTCATGACTAATGGGAGGCATGTAGTAGGGGATCTCCTATTTCCAAGAAACCTGAGCACATGAGAACAATGTTTCATTTTATCCAATTGCTTTCTTTAAGATAACACAATCCATATCCAACCTATCCTACCATCCCTTCATGAACCTCAAGGTTGGTGGGTTGCTCCCATAATAGCCCTGCAACACAATATATGGAGTCAATGGTTGTTTCCCATTTTCCAACTCAAATGGGTTGTAACCCATCACATAACTATTTTGCATGTTATAGTTGAACTAAAATTCATCCAACAACTCAGGCCAATTTGTTTGATCTACCGACACAAAGTGTCTCAAGTGGTCCTTCAAGATATTGTTGACACACTCAGTATGCCCATCATTATCTGGATGGTATCTTGAACTCATCAATAGTTTGGTGGCAACAACCTTGAACATCTATAGAATGGTATCTTGAACTCAGCACTAGTCACACATGGTAGCACTTAAACTTTGATAATGCATAATGGTTGTATCTATCACTTTGGTGATCCTTTGTTTCACATGACTCATTATATTTGCATGCCTTTGGTTATGGTTCAACATTGCACATCTAATAGACATGCATTCAAAATCGACCCCTTGGTTAGAAAATGCGATGTGCCTCACTAACAAAACCATAGATCCAAAGATCCTCCAAAAAATGGTTTTCATGGAAATCAAATCACATCGGACGGTAACCCTAGTTGTAATACAATGCCTCAATTCCAGTGAAACTAACAGTTCATCTATCGAAGGCTCGGTTAGAGTTTTATGGTAATTTGCAACTTGCCTCCTGAATCCATTTAGGGACATGTTGAAAATTTGGTCTAGTGGCATAAAATCCAAACTAAGCGGTATAATTTAGTTTCATAATCTCTCGCACGTGTGTTTGGTCAATTCCCACGTAACCACACTAGCCACAATTCCCTGACACATTGTTCTTCAAAATTGACAACTTATTAAGAAATTTCATTATGCCTCACAAAGAAAAAACCTAGATCCAAAGATCCTCCAACAAATTATTTTCAGAGGCATGATTAGAGTTTTATGGTGAGTTGCAACTTGTCTCCTCAATCCATTCAGGGACATGTTGACAATTTGGTGTATGGGCATAAAATACAAATCGAGTGGCATAGATAAGTTTCGTAAGCTCCTAAATATGTGTTTGGACAAGGCCCACACGAATAAACTACCCACAATTGTCTGGAACAATGGTGTTCAAAATCAACCCCTTGTTCAAAAATTGTACAGTCCGTCACTGAGAAAAATCCTATATCCAGAGATCCTCCAAAAAATAATTTTTTAAGAAAAAAAATCAAAGTGGAGGGGTAACCCTAGTTGTAATATGGTGTCATGAGTCTAATGAAATTGACAATTCATCTATTGAAGTCTCGGCTAGAGTTTTATGGCGAGTTGCAACTCGCCTCCTCAAGCCATTCAGGGACAAGTTTAAAATTTGGTCAGAGGGAATAAAATCCAAATCGAGTAGCATAACTAAATTCCATAATATTTTGCACATGTGTTTGTCCAAGTTCCACATGACCACGCTACCCACAATTTTCTAACATAAATTTCTTCAAAATCGACCCCTTGTTCAGAAATTGCACTATGCCTCATTGAGAAAAACCCTAGATCTAGAGATCCTCCAACAAACTATTTTTTTGGAAATGGAATCATAGCAGAGGGGTACGCCTAGATACAATCTAGTACCTCAAGTCCAATGTAACTAGAGTTTTGTCTTTTGTAGGCCCGGTTAGATTTTTATGGCGAGTTGGAACTTGCCCCCTCAAGCCATTCAAGGACATGTTGACAATTGGGTCCAGGGGCATAAAATCCAAATCGAGTGGCATAACTAATGTTTGTAAGCTCCTGCACATGTGTTTTTCCAAGGCCCACATGACCATGCTATCCAAAATTTCTCGACACAGTGCTCCTCAAAATCGACCCCTTGTTTAGAAATTTCATTATGCCTTGCTAAACAAAACCATAGGTACAAAGATCCTCCAACAGACAATTTCTAGGAAACAAGATCATAATGGAGGGGTACCCCTAGTTGTAATCTAGAGTCAAGAGTCCAATAAAACTGACGATTAGTCCATCGGAGGCTTGATTATAGTTTTATGTCAAGTTACAACTCCCCTCCTCAATCCATTCAAGGACATGTTGACAATTTGGTTCGTGGGCATAAAATCCAAACCAAGCAACATAATTGAGTTCTGTAAGCTCCCTCATGTGTTTCTGTCCAAGGCCAATGCGACCATGCTACCCACAATGTCTTGACACAATTTTCTTCAAAATCGACCCCTTGTTTGAAAATTACATTGTGCCCCAATAAGATACTTCATCCAAGCTATGCCTCTTCACCTAGAGCATACCCATACTTTGTTCTAGGCTACAAGTGAGTCACACTCCTACTCTAGTGCAACTATCTTATATACTTAAACAATTTTTTAATAGTATTAACACTTATTCATTTAAGCATACATCCATGAAATGAAGAGAACACTTATGAAACAAAAAGAGACACACAAATATAGTGAAATCCACACAAAACGTTCATGAAACCTGCTAAGTCTCATTATTATGAAAAAGGTACAATATGAGCACTATTGTCTCAATTTACAACTTGCGTAGAGTCACGTGACTTGCCTCACTTCACCAAGACACTCATACATAGACCCATCACACCAAGATTCGTCCGTCGCAATAAATTTTTCAACTCTTACGACCCATCCCAATCATGCCTCCACCAGAGACTCACCATCTTTTTTCTATCACAAGACTTCTCATAGACCTACAGTTTTGTCTCATATCTTCCTCACTCAAACATGCGATAAGACTTCCCCAATTCATACCAAAAGGAGGTTGCCCCAAATCTATCTAAAAAATCACCTCAATGTAGGACAATTCCTCCCATGTGGAGCAACATGGATCCTTGAGGGAGCTCACCCCTCTTTGTCCAAGTCTACCTCAGAATCAAAGAGACAATCTTTCTCTCCTTGTTGTGCCAATATGCATTCCTTGGTTGTGTGTCCTTGTTCTCTTGTATGGAATCCAAAGGTCACCATCATGAATCATCACGCCCTTTCGGTGTGTCTCATTCCTTCCTGAAACATCACACCCAAATTAATAGTCTTGCCCCTTCATAGACTCGATGCACCAAAATGAACCTCTTCGCCCATCATTCAGAACACCCCAACCTTAGTGCACTCCTGATGTCGATGTGCCCCGACCTCTTTGGTGCACCCCTTCTCTTGGTCACTTCCGCCCCACACTTGGGCAAGCCCCTTGGCGCATTCCCATGCCCAAGTCACCCACTTTCCCAACTAGTGTGTCTCTTGTGTTGCGAAGAAACCCCAAGTTCAATCTCCTTGAGGACTTGGCCGAGTGTATCCGCACCCTACTAGCTAAATACCTTACAAATATCAATATAAAACAAATTGAATGAATGCTACAATAATTTGAAAAAAATCTCCTTTTCTATGATGTGGAGATCCCTATAAAAGAAAGGTTTTCTTCTAAGCAAATTATTTCCATATAAATCTTCAATGAAACAATCTAAAATTTAACCTAATAGAAAATCCTCCGAATAGATGGTGAAGAATACTCTAGAACACTCATCAATTCTAAAAACTAATATGCAAACACATATAGTACTATCAATTATCCTACGTTTTTAGAAATATGTCCTAATATATAATATTTACAGTAAGTTGGAACCTTGACTTAAATATTCATGTCCCTTTATGCTATGAATTGAATATATTATAATTTGATCTCATTAGGATATTTTGAAATAGTCATAGGGAGAGCATAGGTGGGTGAAGTTTTAGTATCAAATTTTGAGTTTGATAAGGTTTTGGTTAGAACTTACAGTTGTTAAAAATTATGAAAAAAAATTAGATGTTATTTTCTTTTTGTAATTATTTTTCACTTATCACATAAATGAGATTCATAATTTACTTGAAATTACATTTCCATAGTACATACATTGCCAATAGAATCTTGTAAGTGGATTATGTACTTACTTTTATTTGTATTGTTCCTTCAACACCTAAAGAATTTAAATTTCATTTTAAATATAATAAAAAATGCAATTTTTTTTTATTTTTTCTTTTACATTGTTTACAAAATGAAATAAATTTTCCTAATATAATAAAAACTACTTCTCATCTTAACTTGAAATCTTAAATTGGAAAACTACCAATCTTAACCTGGAATCTTAAATTGGAAAACTATGAGATACTTAAGACCTATATTGTTTTATTCAAGGATGCTTTCCAATGAATTACTCTTATAAGATTTGTTTAAATTTACAAAATGACTTAGAATAGTTCTGACATGATTAGAGCTTACAAAATTGCAAAATGGTCGTACCCATGGAATTCACATATATGGAAGTGCTCATATACGAAAGGTGCATATACGGACGATGCATATACAGAAGGTGCATATACGAATGACGCATATACGAAAGAAATTTAGTGTAATCCAAATGCATCTTCCGTATATGTGTGCTTTCATATATGGGGATTTAAGAAAGTTGTGGTCTGTATATGCACATTTATAAATGCATTTATATGTGTCATCTATATATGCACATATACAGAAGCGCGCATATACAGAAGATGCCATTATGGAAGTGGCCACCTTTCGTATATGCGTCGTTCATATATGCACCTTCTGTATATGCGCTCTTCTGTATATGTGAATATATGAACGATGCATATATGAAAGTTGGCCACTTCCATAATGGCGTCTTTCATATATGTGTGCTTCTGTACATGCGCATATACGGATGACGCATATAAATGTGCGTATAAATGTGCATATACGGACGACAACTTTCTTAAATCCTCATATATGAAAGCACACATATATGGAAGATGCATTTGGATTACAATAAATTTCTTTCATATATGCACCTTCTATATATGCACCTTCCGTATATGCGTCGTCCATATATGCACCTTCTGTATATGCGCGCTTCCGTATATGTGCATATACGGACAATGCATATACAGAAGTTGGCCACTTCCATAATGGCGTCTTTCGTATATGCGCGCTTCTGTATATGTGAAAATATGGATGACGAATATAAATGCACATATAAATGTGCATATACAGACGACAACTTCCTTAAATCTTCATATATGGAAGCACGCATATACGGAAGATGCATTTGGATTACAGTAAATTTCTTCTGTATATGGACCTTCTGTATATGCATCGTGCTTCTGTATATGTGCATCTACGGACGATGCATATGGAAGTTGGCCACTTCCATAATGGCGTGTTTCGTATATGTGTGCTTTTGTATATGCGCATATACGGATAATGGCATCTTTCATATATGCGCGCTTCCGTATATGCGCACTTCCGTATATGTGCATTTACAGATGACAACTTTTGTATATGCGCATTTACGGACGACACCATTATGGAAGTGGTCGGCTTCCGTATATGCGTCGTCCGTATATGCGCATTTATGGACTCCTTCGTTAATATATGCACATATACGCATATATGGATGATGCATATACGAAAGTTGACCACTTCCATAATGGCATCTTCTGTATATGCGCATATGCGTTTGGATTATAGTAAATTTCTTTTGTATATGGACCTTTCGTATATGCACCGTTCGTATATGCACATTCTGTATATGCGCGCTTTTGTATATGCATATGTACAAACGACGCATATACGAACAACTTCCTTAAATGTCCTTCCGCATATGTACACTTCCGTATATGCAAGCATATATGGAAGAGTGCATATACGAAGGCCGACACAACTTATGTATATGCACGTATATGGAAGTACACATATAGAGAAGATGCATTTACAAAAGATGGCTTCCATATATGCGCTCTTCCGTATATGCACTCTTCCATATATGCGCATATATAGACGACGACTTCCGTAAATTCTATAGATAACATCACTTAGTTTTAGATTTTAATTCATCTAAGAATCTGTGGTTCTTAGATTCATATTTAGATAATAGATTTAGTTTGGAAATCAAACCAATATACTGGTATATATACTTGCTATATATATATACTTGGTATCTATACTCGTATATATACAACTATATATACCGATATATATATTAAGAATGCTTACATTTAGTGGAAATTGCATATAATACCAATAGATCATTGGAAATAAATCATTAACAAAGGCTTTTGTATGAAGAAAAATGCAACACTTCAATAATCGAGACAACATAGAAAGATCACACTTGCCATTAAGTAGGAGCCCACACCCTCTATTGAATAATTAGTTACCTAAATTATTTTTCTTATTCATAGTGAACATGAAATTGTGATGTCATCACGATGTAATGATAAAATGTATTTTAATATATAATGTATATAAAATGGCTTTTAAATAAAAGAATGAACTATGATATGGACAATGGTTAAAGTGGTATGAGACAAAAATATAATTTTGCAAAACTTCATCCAAATACTTTCATCATGTCTGTAATGTCCCCCACCTCTTAGAGAGGTGATGAGGAGACTCAGTGGCCTGGGCACCCCCACTAGGTCATAGTCTTACACTGAAGGGGGAAGTCAATGAAGCTAAAGTTATATTTTTTAGCTGACTTAAGAAAGGAAAAGGGGATTAAAGGTAAAAGATAACTCAACAGAAGAATAGAAGATTAACCCTGGGCGTTAACCTAACTCAACAAAGAATTAGAAGGAAAAGGTATAAGTAAGAGGTTGGGGCGCACCTATTATTCATTTTGGTTTTGGAGTAGCATTTGCTATTGCTCTTGTGCATTCAATTTGGGGGTTTGCTGTACAGACCCTTGTGAGCAACTCAGTGGTGAAATATCCACTCACCTTGTTCCACAGCATGGTCTCGGGGATGAAAGATTCCTCCACACTATTCTAGTCTCATCTCATCTCCATCCAGCACTTCAGAAGGTAGCAGGCCATACTGTTCTTATGATTCCAGCAAGGGCGCACCATTATCTAGAGGGAGGTTCGATCCAGCTTATCCAAAGGGCCTGGTGCCATTCTGACACTTGGATTTTGTTTGCAGGGGCATGATCATCAGTTTGAGGAATTTTCTGGAGGGTTATCATCCTCATATCATTATCTGCAGGTTGGGACGCCTTGGAGCCATAGGGGACATCCTGTGATTCAGAAAAAAGTAGATCTAGAGAGATCTGCTGGTGATTTGGGCCTGAAACTTATTCCACGGGATTCTCTTAGCCCGATCTACATTCTGAGAGAGTTTCAAGCTATTTGGAGTTGTATTTCTTTAGTGACGAGTTGCATTTGGGTTTCAACTATTCATGAGGGTGCAACTCCCTTAGGAGATTCATCAGTTGGAGGGGTTAAACTTGGACATTGGGCTTGAAACTTTAGGAGGAGGTTTCCACTTCCCTGATCTATCATTGGGATGAGTTTGAGCTCATTTGGAGCAACTTGCCATCAGGGCCAAATTCTTGAGGGTTTCAGTCTTCACTTGGAGCATGGCACTCTTCAGCTAGAGGGTTTGACATCCAGATCTACTGGGTATTGGTCTTCATTACTTATTCAGCCTTTGGAGGCTTCTTTTGTATCGACAGAGCATTTTGTAGCAGCTCATATCTATTGATTGTATGACCATTTGAGGTTTATGTCAGATCGACCATCTATTGTATTGATTCTGCATAAAAAAAAGGTCAAATCTTGCTTGTGCCTCTATATCTTGATTATGTATGATCTTCATGTGTTGGATGAATCTCGTATGCACTTAATAACTCAATAAACACCTGCACAACAATAAATCAGTAGTAGTTAGTGATACCAAGTGAAAAATTTGGCTTGGGATCATTACAGTGGTACCAGAGCTTCGATCCTCCAAACCTATGGAGAGATCGATGCATGCAGAGGTGGAGTGGAATTAATATGGGTCGGAAGAAGAAAAACAACAGTGAAATAGAGGCAGAAATGGAAGGGTTAGGGGATTACCATGAGCTTCAGGGCTTGTCTTTCTTAGTAGCTGAATTTGGTAAGTTCCAACAAAACATGAACCGCATAGAAAGCACCTTGGTCCAACAGTTGGATTAGTATCAGTAAACCAAAAGAAGGGGACAGGCCGAAATCTATGAAACCTTGAAGAAAGTTGATGAGAATCTACAGAAGATGAACGAGAACCAAACTAGGATAATTGACCTTCTGATGCAAGTAACCCATCAAGGAAAGGATCCTGATATGTATGGGAATAAGGAGGCTAGGGGTTTTGGTGTAACCCATGAGGAAGTCAGATATAACCCAGAGAAAGCACCAAGATCCGAAGGAAGTCTGGGAGGTGGCACGTCCCATGGGAAGATGGGTAGAAGGGTCAATCATAGGCCATACATGCCAGTGTTCACAGATGAAAAGCTAGGCCGACACTCAGGTAGTAGAGCTAACCCCAGACCATACATGCCCACATTCACAGATGAGCAAGGGAAACATGAACAGGTTGAAGACTTTGTGGAACAATTGGCCAGGAGCACCAAGGAATAATACAACTTGGATATGAGAGTTCAAAAACAGATGTCCCTAGACTAGTATTGTCAACTCAGGTTTAGAAACCAGCCTAGGACGAACCATAGGGGTAGATTTGAGTTTGAGCGAAGGGCAGGGAAGATAGAGATTCCATACTTTGATGGTACGACCAAGATGACAGTACAAGCGTGGGTGCAGAAGCTGGATACTTACTTGTAGCTTAACCCCATGAGAGAGATGGAGGCCATCAAGTTTGCCACTATGTACTTGGATGGAAAGGCCCATGACTGGTGGTATCATGGGCTCACCACACTCGGCCACAACCATATTGTATCCTATACAGAATTCACTCAGAGGCTCAATGATAGCTTTGATCAAGGAGACCCTGAGCTACATTTTTGGGAGCTCACCCAACTCAAGCAAATAGGTACAGTTGAGGTATACATTGATGAATTCCAGAGGTTGGCAGTGATGGTGCAAGATATGTCCCCAACCAGGCTCATGATGCTTTTCACAGAAGGGTTGATGGAACCCTTGAAGGGTTGGGTAAAGGCCTTCAAGCCTACTAACCTACAGGAGGCCATTTGGAAGACGAGGGATTTGGGTCTAGCTACTAAAACAAAATTAATAACTAGACCTCCTCTTAACAATGGTGGAAGAGATCAAAGGCCTCCAATAAACTAGGGAGGACGTGACCCTAAGGGTTATAAAAGGGGTCATGGCAGAATAGATGATAATACCAAGAGAGAGAACTAAGAAGGAAGCAACTCTTCTTCACATGCAAGGAACCATGGAATCCCTCACACAAGTGCATGGGACGTGGACAGGTACATTACATTGAGGTCACTTCAGATAATGAAGAAGAAGATGAGATTGGACAGATACAGAACATGGAGGCAGAAACCACTGAGGAAGCAAAAGAAGAACAAATTACATGACATGATAGTATGGCCACCTTGGCATCTATCAGTAGAGTGCCCTAGTATAACACCTTCCGATTGAGGGGGGTCTTCCAGGGTCAGAGATTCTCGGTCTTGATTTATGGAGGATCTTCCCACAACTTCATTTATGCAGCATTGTTGAAGAGAAGACACATACCCACAGTAGAATTTGAAGGATTCAAAGTGGAGGTTGCAGGAGGAAGCACCATGCCTTGTGACAGATATATTCTAGGCCTAAAGGTTACCTTGGGAAGGCATGAGTTAACACAGGACGTCTATGTCATGGATCTTCTGGATACCAACATCATCTTAGGAGTTCAGTGGCTTAGCACATTAGGGCCTATCACCACCAACTACAAAATGATGGAAATGTCATTCACAGAAGAGGGTGGATGAAAGGTAGTACTTCGGGGCATGACAGGAAATGCTACAAAGGTAGTCATGGCCAAGAGAATGGAAGCTATCTTCCAGAGAGATGAAATAGTATATGCAGCCGAATGCAGGGTTGTGACACGTGTGGATGAACAGGGCAAGGTTCATTACACTCCAGAAATCAAGGAAATCCTTGACAAACACCACAAGGTGTTTGGGCCTATTCCTTCGGGGGTTCCACCAGATAGAGGATTTGAGCACATTATTGAGGTAGAGGAAGGGGCCAAACCAGTGATCACCAAACCATACAGACATCCCAAGAAGTACAAAGATGAGATAGAAAAGGCCATCAAGGAACTTCTGGACATGGGACACATCCGGCCCAACAGTAGTCCTTTTGCTTCTTCAGTAGTGTTGGTGAAGAAGGATGGCACTATGAGGATGTGCATTGACTTCAGGGCCTTGAATAAAAAGACCATCAAAAATATGTACCCAATACCAAGGATTGATGAACTATTGGACGAATTGCATGGGGTCGTCTACTTCACTAAGATTGACCTTCGTTCTGGCTACCATCAAATCAAGATGAGGGAGGAAGACATCTCAGAAACAACTTTTAGATGTCACTACGGTCATTATGAGTTTCTAGTGATGCCCTTTGGCTTAACCAATGCCCCAGCTACGTTCCAGTGATGTATGAACCATGTAATCAAAAAGCAGCTAAGGAAGCACCTGTTTCTATTCTTTGATGACTTTCTTATCTACAACAGGACATGGGAGGAGCATCTTAGGCATTTGGACCAGATTTTGTCAATTATGGAAGAACAGTCGCTATATGCTAAGGAGTCCAAATGTGAGTTTGGAATGACATAGGTCCTTTATCTAGGGCACATTATCAGAGAAAAAGGGGTACAAGTGCATCAGGAGAAAATTGAATCCATCATGGAATGGCCCACTCGTAAAACACTCACATAATTGAGAGGATTTCTGGGAGTGTGCTCATATTACAGGAAGTTTGTCAAGGGGTTATCTCAATTATGTGCACCCTTGACTAATTTGACTAATAAGGGAGCATTCAAGTGGAATGAGGAGGCTCAAAAAATGATGGACAAGATGAAGAAGGTGATGAGTATGTGCCCAGTCTTAGCCCTTCCAGATTTTAGTCTTCCATTTACCTTAGAGTGTGATGCATCCGGGGAAGGAATAGGGGCCGTACTAATGCAAAAGAGGCACCCTCTTTCCTATGAGAGCCAAAAACTTCGGGGTCCTGAGGTAATCTACAACATTAATGATAAAGAAATGCTGGCTATCATGCATGCACTAGCCAAATTCCGGAAATACTTGGTAGGTTCTTGGTTTGTTGTCAAGTCAGATCATAACAGTCTCAAATACTTATTGGAATAGAAGGACTTGAACGAGAGGCAACAAAAATGGGTAAGCAGAATACAGGCC
>JZKD02S1624012.1:406303-427815 GCA_000966675.3 Picea glauca | reverse complement strand
TAACAAATTAGGAAACATGTCAACACAATTTTTTCATAATAAACTTGAATTAGAAGTTCATAATTATATTAAACAAATAAAGACTCACATGGCATATTCCATACATGTGTTAATGTGGGCACATACAATCTCCTCCACTTCTTTAGATCGATTTGTATTGACAATAAATTGAACGGGATATTCTTCATCTGATTGCTCCCCATTTATAAAATCTTCAAGTCGACTATATGGAATAATAGCAACTTGATATCCTCCAATTTGGTTCCATGTTAGATCTTTAGTCTAAAAGTCTATCATATCTTATGGATCATCTGTGTCCAATTCCATAATGTCTTCCCACTTTCCCATCTGTAGAATACCTATACAGACTTGAATTTTTTTGGAGATCAACACTTATGACATTAAGTTGTTATAAATATTTGTAAGTGATATCTAATACTCAATGTTACTTTACAATCCATTTTATGTGATTTAATGTTCTATAATATAAATTTCATAACATTATACTTGATCCATGGATGGTAGTATAAGGTGACCCTAAGAAGGATGAGCCTAGCATGAATGAAGTTGGATTGGGTCCCCCTGGGGGGTAACACATTATTATGGGATGTTCATGTTTGAACAGATGTTCAAATAGTTTGAAGGGATGTTCGGAGATGCCAAGTATGGTAAATTGGGTGTAGGTGCAATCATGGCATGTTATGGTTGAGAAGTAGTTCCATGTGAGGAAGTTTGAGCTCCTCCTCATTGTGAAGAAGGACCAGTGGGTAGGTTGTTTGGAATGTTGGTGCCAAACAAGGTAGAACCTAGCAAGGTTGATCCTAAAACAATTGCACTCAATGGTGTATGGGATGGTTGAGATGATGTTTCAACCAAGTTGGGGATACCTTCCAATATTGGGGGTAGATTTAATAATCGTCTAGAACAATGGGGATTATGTGGTTTCCCTATGATGTTGAACTAGACAGAAAGATGTCTGTGAGCTGTGATGAGTGAAATAAATGAATAAGTGCCTTTTGTATTTTTGGACTAACTCAACAATGTTACTTAAAGATGGATGTAATCAATGTTACATAAAAAAAACAATCAATCATCAATGTAGGGTAGTGAGGTTTATCCGTATGGGGAAATAAAAATAAATTTGCAGTGAAATAAATGAATAACTACCTTTTGTATTTTTGGACTAACTCAACAATGTTACTTAAAGATGAATGTAATCAATGTTACATAAAAAAAAAAACAATCAATCATCAATGTAGGGTAGTGAGGTTTATCCGCGTGAGGAAATAAAAATAAATTTGCATGTGTCCTAAAAGACGTATCATCCTTCCTCTCAATAGCATAGGGCCTTCCAAAAGCACTCAACAGTGGGGCATGAATCCACCAGAAGAGAAACTAGTGAAGGTATGAAAAATCAGTTATAATGAGGGGTGAAGGGAGCATATCTCTAAAGTACTGACGATATTTCCCAACAACCGTTCAAAATCTGATTGAGGTGCGATTGCAACCCACAACCACCACCTGTGTAGAAAAACCTATATTTGAAAACTAAGTTACCTCGATCAAGCACGACATTTAGATTTTCGGCCTAAGAAATGGGTCATAGGCTGGATGCTTTCTAAGAGTTGGGTGACTCAAGGAGGCACGCACAGAACAACCAGACCTCGGCCTTCGACACTTCATGGGTATCCCCCTGCTTTATGGTGTAGGAATGCTTGATTTAGAGGATTTTTAGTTTCTTATTTCACAACTTCTAAGTTTCAATGAGAGATGATAACGAGGAGTTGTTTGGATATCTATCCCCGAGATCATAACTTAGACTACAAATTTCCAATAATTCATATATATAATATATATATGAAAACTATATTTACATCTTTATTCATTAGATATAGCATTTATCATATATATCTCATAAAAAACATTCCAATATATTTCAACAGATTCAAAGTTATGATAAAATTACTTTTTTCATATATTTCACATAAAAAAATATTCCAATATATCTCAATACATTCAAACACAAACATTGCAATTTATTTAAATACCGTCAAGTTTATGATAATTTTTTTTATAAATTTTAAATTGGGTTAGTAGCTTAATTTAAGTACTTTCAAGTTGTTACTCCAACATTATCATACTAAAGTACATGTAAGTTGTGTGGTTGTCTTAAATGTTTAAGTATCATAGTTGGATTAGGAAAATTAATATGACAATATGGTGTGAATATGAGATTCTATCTTTATCACACTAATCATGAGATTTTCACAAACATATTATTGTCTACTATGAAGGTTTGACACACTATACATTGGTTCTTAAAACACTTAATGCCCTATTCTCTACCTCAAGATAGAGCATTCAATAAAGAAATATACTATAAGTTAGTGACAAAAATAATGTTCCAATTGAGAATACATTTGATGTGCCAAGTGTGAGTGTGACAATTATGTTCCATATATATGCATCTATACAATATGTTCCATATATATGCAATTATACATGCTCTTACCACACTCAATATGTACAGGGCCTCGTGATCAACAACAACAAGAAGTAGGTGCATTTTATAGTGAAGACCCGGTTTATACGGACTGGAGAATGTTAGATAAATTCGTGGCATCACAACTCAGCCAGGACGATGTACTCTACAATCCAATGCCAGACACGAGCTCGCTTCTGCATCAAAATAAATAAATGTATGCAGCTTCAAACTCCAACTCTTATGGCGACATGATGTGGGGCTTTGCTAAATGGAACAAGGGCCGCTGGTGCACTCTCAATGTCCTCAGGTCCTCATAGAATTTAGTAAAATAGCTGAAAATTTGACTATGCACAAGGCGATAGATGAGGCTTGGGGAATTAATTTATATCATCAATAGTTCAGTAGATATGAAATTTTGTGTGTATCTTGACTGAGAGTTTATGCATTGAGCCAAGCAAGTTTGAAAATTTTTTATAACTCCAAAATTAAGTAAAATCGAGCATCTGTTACAGACTTTATCAAAACCCATGAGGTAGAATCTTCATAACAACATGACTCATTTGACTTCCTAATTTATAGCTTTGCCAATAAAATTAAGTAGTCACTCCTGAGACTTGCAAGTTAAATTTAATCAAAATAAAAATTTTCTCCAACATTGAAAGAAACAATGGAGTCGAATTCCTCAACAATTTTTTAATAAGACGGAAGGAAAGTTTTTAATAACAGAGAAGGAACAATATTGATAGAAATATATGTTATCAAGGATATGAAATGAAGCTTGCATTACGTGATTTAAAATTGTGGACGATTATGTGTATAATTTTATTTCTCTTGTGGACATTTATATTTTGACGTTTCAATTTTTTTTTGTAAATTAAGACAAATTATTTATAATAATATGGGGATGAGAAAGACAAAAGATATCAATCTATTTTATTTTATTCTATAAAATGTAATTAACTATAATACATTATCGTTATATTTATAATTTTGTGTTTCCTTGAATAAGTTGATTATTATAATGCATTATCCTTATATTTATAATTTATTATATTATTTTGAGTTGCCAAATGCTTTGTAAAACAATTGATAATTTTGTGTTTCCTTGAATAAGTTGATTATTATAATGCATTATCCTTATATTTATAATTTATTATATTATTTTGAGTTGCCAAATGCTTTGTAAAACAATTTGATAGGATAAAATTAAATGCACAATCTTTATAATACATTGAAATTGAAAATATAAAGAAGAGTTCATCTCTTCAAAATTTAAGTTTTTAAGGTTTTACTTAATGTTTTTTTTATTTTATAAGTTTTTAATATTTTTAGTATAAATAAAATAAAATAAATTTACAAAAGTTACATAATTTAATTATATATAAAGATATAAAAAAAGAATATAAGGAAGGAAGAAATGTGTATTTACATAATGCAGTTATGGAAGGCAGAAATGCATTCTGTAAATGTGCATTTATGAAAGGCAGAAATGTGCATTTACAGAAGAGAGCTTGCCCCCGAGACCCCGCAGGAGGGGCAAGCCCCCCCTGCCCTCCCCTACATGGAGGAGTGTACATTCTTCCAGGGTATAAAGTCTTCATGGGGTATAAACATGGTTGAAAACAAAAGCCTTTGAATCAGGAAGATAATCAAGCTCGACAACCAACAAAACATGAGATCTTCCTTGCATCTGAGTTTATTACTTCACAATGTTTGTCAAAGATTCCAGGGTATGACCTGTGTGTTTCCATTTGTTGACCCCTCAACACTCTTTTCCCTTTTTAATTTTATTTTACCAATCTTTGTCTGAGATATTTGAGGTGAATTAAGCTTGTGACATTATCATCATTGTGAAAATGATTAGTTTTCTAGGATTGTTCTCCTTGCTTGGTTTGAATTTTTAAGTGCCCTGTGGGTGGTATTGGACACTTTACCCTCAATGATGCATATTTCACTAAATGTTTCTTGAGTTTGATATTGTGACCGAATGATTCGCTTCTTAGTTAGCAATATTTGCTTCAGGTTCTTTGTATCTTCTCCCATCTTGTTTGTGAAATATGTTTGAGTGACTATACGAGTTTGAATTTATAGTGTGTACATAATGTGCTTGGCGTGTGAATGTTTGAAATATAATTGAGGGAAACAATCATAACATCGATAAGCACTATGTGAGATTAATTAATCTCACAAATACTAATTGCATCACATATTTATCATCATCTAGAGAAATCAAATATCCTAGCTCATAAGCAATCTCAAAAAACCAATCTCTAGAACAATGATGATATATTGAGATATAAGCACACCTGTTGAAAACCATTGAATAGTTTAAGATCACCATTAATATGACATGAAACTATACAATTATTGTTAATGCAAATAATATAAATACAATGCAAACTTTAAGCGAAGGCATAAAACTTATACCTCATAATGCTTCTCGGAGATGGACTTTAACTAACTCACATCTCAAGATAAGTTTTTCATATGCTTAACAGTAGAATTCACAAAGTAGACATGAAAATAATTTTAATGCCTGAAAACCACTAAATTGGGAAAATGAAAGGCTAAAATTCAGAGTAGGCTAATATGATATGAAACTATAAAATCTCGAGTAGGATAACTCGGGAGAAATCTTCCCTCCGAAGTGTCCTTACTCCGACAGGTAGCTTTCTAGCGACTCGTTGTTTTAGCATTCCCAACGGTTGGAGTTTTCCTATCTCCGACAATCTCAACGTTCACACTTCTGACATCTCTACGCTTTCACCTTGCTCTAGCACATAACTCTCCCGCACAATTTTCCATTTACTCCTTCGTTTCCACTACTAGGCCATGCCATGCACCCATGGATATCCATCCATGCATACGACATGAAATTTGAATTTAGGCGGGCTTTAAATTTGAAAATGAATTTAGTAAACACATATGTTTAATGGATATTTGTCTTAAGAGAAAACATGCTTGGTGATACAACCCTCACCTCGGGGATTCTCATTGTAGAGGAACACAAGGGTTATTTTAAAGATGAGCAGTTTGTGCTTGGCCATCCAACCCTCACCCTAGCGATTCTTAGTGCAGAGAACGATCTGATGTTGTCATGTCTATGTTTGAAATTTTGGATAGAAATAGCCTTATAAGCCCAAATGAACATGACGGGGCTAAACCTGAGAAAGTCCACAACATTGTAGAGATGAATAGTGTGGACTTTGCTTATCCAGCGCATCCAAATGCCATGATCCTGAGAAATTTCTTTCTTAAAATCAATGCAGGGAGCAGCGTGGCACTAGTTGGAAAGAACGGGTGTGGTAAGTTCACCATCATTGGACTAATAGAGAGCTTCTGCGATCCGCTCAAAGGAACGATACTCGTATATGGCCAAGACATAAGGCGATTCAATTTGTGGTGTTTGAGAGAAGACATAGGTCTTGTAGGGTATGAGCCCACTCTGTTTGTTTAGTAGAAAATTTGGGTCATTTTGTGACGGCTAGTTCGACGCTCTTGTGATGTTATTTCGTGGATATTGCGATGAATCTTGAGTCTCTGAAACATCGTTTCATGGAACATGGCAATTTCGATGAACTTGAATTTACGTCGCAAGCACGACGACACTAGGGAACTTCTCACAATTGCAACAAAAAAGAAATATCGTCGCCAATATGAAAATATAGGAAAACTAAGTGAAACCAATTGTTCATCACCCTTGCGACGACCATTGCGACAACAATTTATGTGGTCTATATAGCAGATTCGTCACAGGATTTTTTATTGTCGTTGAAACTACAACGACAACTTTTTTTGATTTATATAGCAGATTTGTCGCAGGAATTTTTATTGTCATCGACATTGTGACGACAACATTTCTTTGTTTTCAAAGGTTGTCACACATGGGACGACATTTTTTTTTTGTTTATATAGTGAATTCATCGCAGGAATGACAACATTTATTTGTTTATATAGAAAATGTGTCGTAGGAATTTTATAGTCATCTCACTTGCGACGACAACATTTCTTTGTTTATATAGAAAATGTGTCGCAGGAGTTTTATGGTTGTCTCACTTGTGATGACAACATTTCTTTGTTTATATAGCAAATGCGTCGCAGGTATATTATTGTTGTCGAAAGCGAGACGAAAAATATTTATTTAAAAAAAAATTAAAAAATTATTTTAGGTGGCAATATTAATATTAATATTACCATATTAATAAATATCAATAGAAAACATTGACATTATTTATTATTTATATTAATAACTTCTTTTTCATGGGGACTTGGTGTTTTTTCCAACAACCAAGCAAAAGCTCATGCACTTTGGAAAGGATTGAAAATTTCTAAAGGTTCATGTGCTCAATTGTTCGTTGTAGTGAGAGATTCAAATACAATCATTAACCATATGGAATTCATTGTGCGCTAAAATAGTCTCATTCAACTTCAAGGTTGTTTTCAAGGTTGTTTTCAAGGAAACTAAGTGAATGAGACCGATTTTCAAGATGGTTTGTTAGCAATGACATATGGAAGTTATGTTTTATTTGTATCAATATTTTAAATTCACCTAGTTATTTCTAGACCTAAAGTGTTATTAAATCCTCCGTAAATAAATGTGGGTCTATTCCAAAGGTCATGCAATCTACAAAACATAAAGTATCAAATCCATATGTATGTTGAAACTTAAAATTTTATTAAATTCAATTAGGAGACGTGTCAATCCCATGAAACCATGCCAAATCCTACAACATGATATGTGAAATATGGTCAACTCAACTGGCACAAAATTTATATGAAATCCATTTAAACTTCACTTCAAATCTAGAAGTCAACACTTAGATATATTTTGATGAAAAAGAGAATGACATATATTTTTAATCCATATGTGCAAGAATGTCATGTGTCATCCCCTGAAGGTATCACTTGTCTCCTTAACTCTAAATTGATGACATCATCAATGATATGTGGCAACCTATGATTGGTCCATGCCTCAACAAGATGACTTGATAACATCACCATGATGATGTGGATATATATGAACCTGTTGTGCATTACTCTCTAATAATTGCATGTTTCTAACTAATTTATACAATGTTGATGTCACTGTACTATATGGCAGGATATACTGATCCTACCATGAGTTATATAATGTCAAGAGAAGAGGTGCTCTCATGAGGTGTATTATGAAAAAATACCCTTTTATTACAGCTATTGTCATGTTGTTCATCACACTTTATGTGATTTCCATAGAATGGCCATCACATACAAGAACAAGAGGTTTATCTAGAGATCAATTGGTTCCATTATATTTGAGAATGTAGTTTAGTGGGTGTAATGTGCATATGAATCTATGTCTAGGCCTAGAGGGTAACTTCCAATATGCAAAATTATGAATATGCAAAATTACTATTACTCTGAGTCAAAAACAATTATGTGTTATGCATGCTATGTGTCATTTTTTTTCCGATTTTGAATTTAAGTATAATGAAGGAAAATTTCATGAGCAAGAGAAGAAAATGATTTATACCTTTTCAGAAATGTGTTTTGGATTGTGGAGGTGACCACCCTTCAAACCTGCATTTTTCAAAGACATTAAAAGGTTGAATGACTAAATAATAACTAAACATCTATGGGGAAATAACCATGTACAAGTGCGAAGGAAGGCTACTAGGTGGGCTTGAAACAAGAGAACTCTTATCTCACACATACACAATACATAAGATAAGATGCCATGTAAAACCCAAGTGCACCACTATCTAAGGGAGTTTTAGCCTTTGGAATACATTGTGCAAGAAGATTAGATATGAAGTCTACCTAATAAAATATCATCCCATGCTTGAGCATTCCACGCATAATCAAAATCCATCTTAACCATATGTATCTAGTGCATCGTCTACCATACAAGAGGTTCAAGAGAATTGCTAAGGCTTGAAGTTATCATAAGAATGGAGGGAAGCCATGAAGCCTAAGGAAATGGCTGGAGGATACAGAGATCACTATAGTTTAAAATTGCTTAAATATTTCTAACCTACAGGGTTACATATAAAATAAATAATGCAACATAGAAGATGAAATACTCAAAGAAAATGTGTCTAAACTGAAATATGTGCTTGGGTGGTACACCAACTATTTGATAATACTTATTTCAATAGGTCAATGACAATGTATGGATTTGATGTAAGAGTTTCACTTGGTGTATTTTACAAATACAAAACACAATCCTAAGACTCTAACACAACTCTAATGACCTTCTGTAATGAACCCCAAATTTTGGTAGTATAAAAAAATTTGAGAGGTGCATTAATACTTCTTTACTCATCTATACTTAATCATATAAAACTGTAATCGTTTCTATCGGAACACAAAGCCTACTTAAACGTAGTTACAAGCGAATTTTCGCTTATCAAACTAATTCGGTACCAGTCATATCAATTTGTTCTTACATATTAGAGTTTAAAACTACTCAGAAGAGAAGTGAAATCTTACTGTTTTACAAGTCCATAGTAATTTTATCCTAACAGGCTTCTTCCTTTGCAACGAAAAAAGTAATTGTCAGAAAATTTATCTTTTATACAGGCCTTAATACTTCCCACTAAATCCAACATGTGGGTACATAACTAGTCCCATACCATAAGTTTTAACCAAACTCTTATCACCCATGTATCAATTAGAGTTGGAGTTGTAGTTGGGTCCATACAACCCTTACCCTATGTCTTTGAAGATATATAAGTACAGTCTAATATATTTATAACCATACTAGGCAACAAATTTTTCCTTGCACTTATAATATATAAGTCGTTATATATTTTCCCGAAGTAAATAACAATACACCCATATATCAGGTTGTATATGTATCTACTTATACCACTTTTCCCTTACTGTATGCGCATTCAAATAATATTCATACTCTAGTCATGTTGGTCGGGTTCACAATACTTTAATTATATTAGTTATATGACTCAGTTCATCTTAGATGTAACATAAGGGGTTGTTCTTGCGTGCCAGTTTCAAACGTTTAAGGGGGGTGGTGCTTAGCTTCATGGCAACTTAAATTGACCCATAAAAAAATATCAACCATTCTTCACACAAATCAGCCAACTACTTTCTTTCCACTATTTACACTTACCAAGTCCTTTATCAATGGTGATTAGAGGATTTTATCTAAAACCTAAACTTAAGGGAGATGGATATATTTAAATCCAGACACAATAGGCTATTTGTAATATATATTTTTATATCTATCTTTACCATAGTCTATCCTTCTGACTTAAACAAACGTTTTGTAATATGTATATAAACCATCATAAATTACACTTTCATTCTCGCAAGTAAGGCATACTATGGAAAGGGTAACAACGTATGAACAACCTTAGATTCTAAAGTGACAAATCAATTCCCTCGGTACAGGTAGCAGATACTTAAAGGATGAAATAATATCTATATGTATGACAGAGATAAGGCTTAACTTAAATGCGCTGACAGATGGAAACCTGTTACCTACTCTTGGTTATTTACCATACTGCCTAGAATTATCCCTCAATCCAACCCCTAACTCGAGGTTGACATGTCCAAGATGAGGTGTTGAAGCCCAACTACGATTTGGATCAAAGGAATTGACATGCAACTAGAGTTCAAAAAGAAACGATGTTACAGTTGTCTTGGGCTGAGATAAATACGACTGTCATCTCATAAAATCCCTGCCACCAACATTCATGGAGTCTATAAATCACCCCCCTTGGGGCCAATGTTTGCATTAAAAGACCCAATCGAAATATTGCCACATTATCTTGATCACATGGGCAATGTACAACACTGCACTAACCCACTAAGCTTTCCCTACAGAGAATTTTTTTCCAAATCTATTGATTCACCCACCTTTTTGGCTTTGTATATTTTTTTTCTCTTTGGTTGTGGTGATAACCCTATGTCTCAGTTTTTCTCAGAACAGTATGATTAACATATTCCCGCAATCGTGTTCTCTCTGGTAGGGGAAATCATGGCGGATTGTATCCACCAAATACAACTACCATCTTGGTAAGAATCCTTTGATCATTTAAATAAATCCCCGATTCCTTTAAGACAAAACTCATGGTAAATTATTCTTCGTGACTGGTTATCTTCCATGGATCGAGTATAGTGTTTTGGTAACGGTTTTCCATTCGGAGCCATCTTAGGGTTTATTTGGTTTCAATCTAGTTTTTCCATCATTTCTTTAGGACTCTTTATTCTGCAAACTCTTGTGTTTTATTAGTTTCTTACTCGAATTCCTCGAAATTTTATGGTTCTGGTAAAATATCATTAGTTCTATCCTTGACCACGAAAGTTTTCTGGTGAGCTCGTCCAAGATTTGTATCGAACGAGGGTTTGACTAGGGAAAAAGCCTTGTGGTTACATGGTTCCCTATCCATACGAAAATGGGTTTCCATTGGTGTGAGTAAGGTCTTCATGCCTTTCAGGGTAGTTCAGGTATACCTGTATCGGTGACTCTGTAAGCAACTTAAAGAAGTCTCTAGTCTGTCAGTTTTTTTTTTTCTCTCTCTATTGAAGTCTTACTCTTAGAGCCAAAATTATCTTATTGCCTGAGTATGCTGATATGTTTGGTCTTTGCTACGGTTCCTATGTCCAAACAAAAGTATAGTAAAGAAAATTAAGGAGTGTGTGAGACAAAACCTCCATTACATAGTGAGTCCTAAATCTCTGGCATGACTATTTGCATTTGTCTCTTCTCGAGTTGTGATAATACCCTGGAAATTTGTCGTTCTTATTTTCCCTATTCTGTTAAGCAGTTGTAACGGTATGAACCCCCTTTATGTTTCTCATGGTTTAGTTTTCTTCAACGGGGTCTGATTAAAAGATAGAAAGAATTCGTAAACTTAATCTATATTCAAGTGTATATATTTCGTTATTTTGTTTGTTTACTGTATGATTGTTTTCTTTATGCATGTTTACTAAAAGTTTGGTTTCCATCACTAATGATGGGCCCTTTTTACTGTGAGGGTACCCATCAGGCAGCCCTCGTTTCTTCCACCCTCTTCGGGTTCGTGGATGGTGTTCATGAATGCATAGAGAAAGGTGACCTATCCATAGACCGAGTTAAGTACAACCCGAACTTTTCTGTATTTGTTTCATTTAAATCTAATTTGTTTTAGTAAATTAGTTTTATGTTCCATGTAAGAATTTCTGTTACTCTTCGATAAAATACTAATGGAGAACTTTCTCGATTGCCTTGCAGGGTTAGTGCATATTAAAGCTTCGGATTCTGGACATCCCCTCGTGCAAAAGGTACTCAGGTTCCTTTTCAGTATTCTCAAGGATATCATCCTAGGTTCTAACAATGAAGACCAAGGTTCCAAATTTTTGGTGTATCGTTATGGAATAAAGTTCGATTCTGATTTTTGTAGTAGCTCATTAATAAGTAATTCCAATTTTTGTTACGACCTTTCACTGTTGGAAGACTAAAATGTAGTACTTGTGTAAGGTTATGTGCACCTTTATTTTCTGATCTGATCTGGGATATGTAATAATTTTGAACTCGGGAGTCACACGATTCTTCTCTTATCTACTTGTAATGAAGCAATGATTATTAATGATTTATTCCAGGATGGTCATTACGTTGGTCTCCTTTTTACTAAGTTTGTTTGTAAGTGTAGTGCATATTGTTGAGAAAAGAAAACAGACCCCCGTTGTGATTGAGGCGACATTTGGCTGAACATAATTCTTTTTTGTTCATCATTAGAATTTGATTCACATGCAGTAGGATTTTTAGATGGATCTGGGTTACTTATACAGACAACTATGTACCTACATGCATATATATAAATATATCAATAGGTATATATATATATATATATATATATATATATATATATATATATACACTAGCTTCCTATTTTGTATACTCATTCTATCTGCAACTTCATTTGCATAGTTTATTCTGCAAGAATGTTTGGAATAGATTGTATATTTTAATTTATAATACCTACACACATATATATTAGTCAAGACTACAGTAGGTACTCAATGCATGAGTCCAAAAAGATTTTGTACAATCTGATTCTTTTTCCTTGTTGCATGAACAACCCATTTATCCAATCAATGGCAATCATATATGTATTATAATTCTAAAAATCTCACACTTTACTCCCAGAGTTCCCACTCAATGAGTCCAAAAGAATTGTAAGGAATTACACTATGTATTACTTCTTTTCAACAGTATACTAATAATTAATAGAAAAATCTACCCAAAAATAAGGAATGGCGCATAGGAATGTGTCTGATCACATATGTATGTATTTGATTTCCAGATTTATTTCATAATTACTCTAGTGTTCACACAGTCCATAATTCACTATACAAACATAATATCTAATTATATAAAAATCACACAATTGGTAGGAAATTCTAGCTCAACCAATGAAATGTCTCTCGATTTAGCACAGATATATTTCTTGATATCTTTCCTATTTAAATTCATTTCCAGCCAATATATATTGAAGGTTCTTTTCTCAATGTCTAAAAACTGAAGAGATTTATCATACAACTAACCCTTTCACGGAATTTAACAAACAACACAATTCATCCAGATTAAACATATGCATCCTATCTCTAGAGAAAACATATACATACTATCAGTCAAAAATTTAAATAGCATTTTCCCATAGGAAAGAGTAGATATCCTATCTGAAATGGTTTGTCGAACAACAAATGGAACAACCATGTTCCTCCCAACCTTAGAACAGGGCAACCAAATCACTTGTCCTGTTCACCCCCTAGCCTAACCATGAATCCATGAGGGCTAACTCAAAACTCCTCCTCAACAAATGCCTTTCTATTATAGCAGTCTTCTCCTTGCCTCACACTCAACAAGTAGTGTTCATAACAGTAAGAGGTAATTCCCCTTCCTAGCATACTTGGCAGCGTCCTGCCTCCTCTCATATGCTATATATGCTAATTTATTTCTGCCTATGTCTTTTTCCCCTTTGGAAATTTTCGGAGCTTTCCAAATCCCTGATTTTCAGGGGCTGCCAATGGCCAAATTCTAGATTTTCCACTTGTAACAATCAGCCCTGAGGTAGTCCCAACATGTTCCCCACTCATGGAGTCATGGTCAGTTGATTTCAACATGGTTGTTCCATTTGTCCTCTAGTAATAAATATAAAATATTCTATTTCATATAAGTGTCATAGTCAAATATTTAGTTGGTTCAAATCAGATCTATGCCCAACAGTCATAATCATTAATTACATTTAACCAAATTTGAAATTTGGAATTGCCATAAATGGCAAAAAAATTCCAATTTCGAATTTACCAGAAACGAAAATAATTTTCCCAAGAAATTTCACATTCAAAAGTAATTTATTTTGGGGATGTTACATCCTTTCCCCCTTCAATAAAAAATTGTCCTCAGTGTTCATTCCTTTCTTGGAAAAGGATTGGATGAGATTTCTGCAAATCTCCCTCCAACTCCCAAGTGGCCTCCCCAGGGCTAAAGTGATTCTATTACACTTTACCTGGGCGATGACTTTTGTCCCGAATTATTGTTTCTCTCCGATCCAAAATGTGCAGAGGTTCCGCTTGGAACTTGCCTTCTGGTTCCATCTGCACAAAATTCCAATCGATCATATGAGTCAGGTTATGAGCATAATTTTTTAACAAACAACATGAAATACATTATGAAATTTTAGATTAGCAGGACGTACAAATTGATATGTCATGGGTCCAATTTGAGCTAAGATCTCGAAGGACCCAAAAACCTAGGTGCCAACTTGGCACAGTTCCCTAGCTTTAGCGTACTTCTTCTGGTCTTGACTTTTGAAATAGACGTGATCTCTCATCTTAGCCGAAGTTGGTGACGATTGTTGTATGAAAATTTCACCACATGTAGGGAGTCTTCCCACTTTCTTGGTTTGTTCTCACGTACATGTGTATGATTTGGTTTGTTCGTTCAGTTTTCCCACCCATTTATGGATGATAACTTGTGTAAGTTTATCGATTACCACCATAATAGAATCATTCTGTTTCTGAGTTTTTTGGCCAACCTATAATAAAGTTCGGTGATGTAGTCTCCCATTTCCATTTCGATACCAATAAGGTCTGTAATAGGCCGGCTAAATGTTGGTGTTCGACTTTTACCTGCTGAAAATCTTGACACTTAGCTAAGTAGTTTGTTGTTTCGCCCTTCCTATTAGGAAAACAAAATAATTTCCTAAGTGTTGTTACCATTTTCTGGTACCCTAGCTCACGAGGATATGGTTTTTTATGCACTTCATCAAAACTATTAATTTTAATTTTGTTGAATCTGGTAAGTAAAGTCTTTTTTTTTTTAAATCATAGTAGACCATTTTTGTCAATACTCAGATCTATTTGTTTGACTTTCCTATAGTGTTTTGTAATTCTTCCACTGCTTGAGTGTGGCTTTTTTCATTAATGCTTGCAGTCTTTATCCTCTGTTCAAGATCTCTTTCTTCCCTGCTGATGTTTATTTCAAACAACCCAGTAACTCTTCTGCTCAAAGCATCAACTACTTTATTTTCCTTTCCATTGGTATGTATTACCTCAAATTCAAATTTGTAGTGTCCATATCTGGTTCAAAAAGTTGTTTTTCTTATGTCCTTATGTTTTATCCTAACTTGGTGATACTCAGATCATAAATCCAACTTTGAAAGATCTTTTCCCCACCTACTTGATCGAACATATCATTTACCTGAGGTAAGGGGTACTTGTTATTAATAGACATTTTGTTTAATTGTTAATAATCAATACAAAGTCTTAGAATGTCGTCTTTCTTTTCACAAAGACGGATGGTGTTCCTCATGGTGAAACATTGGGTCTAATATAGTCTTTTTCCAATAATTCATGTAGTTGATTTTTTTTTTTTTTTGGTTCTGTCAATTCTGACAACTCATTCGGTAAGGTGATTTAGACATAGGGGCTAAACTAGGTAGTGGTCGATAGAATAGTATATCTCCCTTCTAGGGGAGTAATTCAAGTATTTCATTAAAAACACGTCTCTGAAATCACGTGGTACACCAAGGTCCTCCAAATTGGGTTTATCTTATTTTTCTAATAGGTTTGTTACTTGATTGTCATAAAGTTGACAACCCTTTCTCATGCATTTACTTGAATTGCATTGCTGAAACTTGTTTAACTGATATTGTTTTTTGTATACCTTGGGTTGTCCTAGTAGTGTCTTTTTCATCTTTATACTTAAGTGTCTTGTGCATAAAAATCTAGTGCTTCTTTGTTCCTTTCTAACCAATCCATTTCGAAAATCACATCATAAGATCCTAGTAGTAGAATGTTCAGATTTGTTCTTATGTCTTGACCATCTAAGGTGAACTCATAATCATAAATAAAGTCATCCACTTTTCTTTTCGTTCCTTTTGTTAGTTGTACCAACCATGATTTTTCATGTCCCATTTTCTTAAGTTTATTTTACTCTACCACACTGGGAGTGATATAACTTAACGTAACTCCAGGATCAATTAAAACATAAATTCTAGTGTAATTGATTTTACCTTCAATTTCCACCACAGGGGACTGATGGTCAGCTTGCCGACTATCCTAAATTTACTGTCTCCTTGCATGTTTGGATTGTTGGAATGAAAGTCTTTCCTTAGAAGGCCTTTTGCTACATTCCGATAAGGATTTAGTTGGTATCCCTTCTTTCATTGGTTCATTCGGTCTTGTTTCTTGTCTTTCCAAGCCCTGGGGAATATTGTCTGTTGTTCATATTGGTCGTAACACATACGAGATTCACTCAAGGACTTGGTATTAACAAATTCAATTTTTTCCTTGTAGGACTGTGGTAAGCATCTTAGGAACCGTTGAATTTTCACTTTATCCTCCCAGATACAAGGTACAAATCTTAGTAATTCCAAGAATTTGTTTATCAGATCTTCCATAGCCATTTGACCTAGTCGTAACTCATAAAATTCTTTCGTCATTTATTTATTTACTTATTTTTATTTATTTTTTGTTTTTATCTTCAGATAAGCTATCCCCTCTTTCTTCTTTAGAACCAGAATTCTTGGAGGCCCTTTTATTGACCTCTTTTTCCTGGTTATTGTCCTTTGGGGGTTTCTTTGCTACTATACTTCGCAACAAGAATTCATTTATTTTCTTCTGTTCTTGGTGTGTCTTCTTCAATTTTCTCATTGTTTTCTTTGAGAACATGGACCTCAAAAATGGCATTCCTCATTGTTTCCAGAACTTTAGTAAGTGGAATTTCGTCACTATTCTATCTCGTATATTCAGGAGGTCTTTGTTCAGGATTCCCATCCAGTCTGATTTCTACTATGTTAATGCCCTGTAAATTTTCTAGAGGTTGTCAGGAAAGAAAAAATATATGGGAGGTAGCCTTATCCAACCACTTCGAAGCTGGGATCTAGCCCTACCAACTTCAGAGAGGGATCTCTCTATATGATTTAGATATGTTTCAAATTTAAAATATTAGGCTAGGTAAATAAAATATGTTGGTTTTGTTGTTGTAGTATTTGTCGGGTTGGCTAAGATAGTTTACACATCCATTGGGCTATGGGGTTTGTACCATGAAAATAAAAATCTAAACCAGAAAACAAAGAAACTTTTCATAGGGCGAGATAATGTAATCGTTGGATTCTTTTAGTAGCATAAATGAGAAATAATAGAAAAAAGGTGAGAATGTCAATTACAACAAAGAAGTAGTTAAGAATTTCTTTGTCATAAAATCAGACGATGAAACACTAAAATCTTTCAAAGTGAGAAACAGGGTATAAAAAGATAAATCCTGCAACATTCATTACTTTCAAAGATTAGATTTAGCAAACAGTGTGATAACTGAGTGAGAATAACATTAAACTTAGAAAGAAAAACATCACCAATGAATACACGCAAGAATCCTGTAAAAATGCCTCTTTGTATTAATGGAAGATCTCTTGAAAAATATTACAGTCTGATAGCTCACAGGGCGTAAACATCAACCATCAATACTTCGAAAAGTGAATTATTTATAACCCAAAATTACAAATGATCCTGTCATTAAAGACCAGGACATGGTAAATCTATTTTTAGCCTAACTAACGTAGCAAATTACAAGAATCTAGGAAACTGCTTGATGATGTGTCGCAACTGCATGTTGTTTTCTGGGTGAACCATTGGTGAGGCCTCTGCATGACCTTGTCTGAATGGACAGCTAACTGCACTGGGACAACTCATCTACTACTCGATTAGGTCACAAAGATCTTCCCATTGAAGATGACTGGGAACACTGACTTTGAGTAGCCTTCGACAGACTTCATCCATTTCTGTGTACTTGGTGAAAGTAGGCTTGGCGATAAAGATGTACCGGATCTCATGCCGAATGTTGATATCCAACTGAAGTGCATCTAGGAATGCCTTGCCAATGATGTTGCCTTGAATTCCTAAAAAATTCAAACTATCCTTAGCCACATCGGCTAGTATCTCTTTGTAGTCTGGGAGTGTCATCAGTTTGTCATTTATCACCTTCAAACTAGGAAGGCCTTTCTTCTGTAGAGCCTCAATCTTGTTGAAATTTTTTTGTACCCCTAGGTCCATGGCCTGAACCTTTTCTTCTAGTTGTAGCATCAGTCCTCTCTTGGTCAAGACTCTTTTGACCTCAAGGATGGTCTCTGTTCTATCCTCAATTCTCAGCTCTTCCAGCTCCTCTCTGGTTTTAGAATTCAAGAATTTGATGATTTCATTAGCCTGTGTGGACATCTCTCCTAGTTTTGATATGATCTTCTCGATGGCTTGTTTACTTCTCTGCACCAATTCATCTTGGTCAAACGTAATCTGTATCATTGTCCATATTTCGTTCATAGACTTGGTGATGTATGTCCAAACACTTTCTTTGACTTCGGCTAGTGTTTTACCTACCATTGTTTTCTTCCGGAGCTGTTGTAACTCTTGTTTGAGCTAGTCTGACACCTGTTTTTCCTTGGAGAGACTGGTTTGATAAGAATATTTGAGTTCCTGAAGGTTCTCAATCTCCTTTTTGAGCCTGCTAATCTCTGTCTCCTACAGGTTCATTTCTTCCATAGATTTGGCCAATTCAACAAACTTTTCCAAAGACGTCAGTGGATTTGCTGATGGGACTTCTGCTAGTGATGTTGTGCTCACTCCTGAGAGTGGTACTGCACTCAACGGAATGACTTCCATGGGTTTTAATTGTTCTTTCTCTTTCACTAGCTTCTCCATCTCAGCTTCCATCTCCTTTAGTTGTGCATTCTGTTCCATGATCAGCTTAAGCATCTCATATTTTTCTCCTTCTATCTCTGCTATTTCCTTTGTCGGTGAGTCTTCTGTTGGTGGTAGCTTCAATTGTTTCCTCAAAGACGCAATGTTTGCATTTTTCTTATTGATCATCTCCTCGACTGCTTTCACATTTGAGGGATCGTACCCAATCTTGAGGACCCGTTCCTCCAATGTCTTGATCCTGTTGTCCTTGGCAAAGGATGATATCTTCTCCAACTTCAACTATGTCTAGACATTGTTCAAAGACACTTGTAACTTGGAGGCAGTAGTGGAAGCATGTGCCAACATGGAGAAAACCATTTCTCCATTTTTCCTGTGCAAATCCATTTGATCGGCAGGATGCATGTCTTTGGTCTAGAATTCAAAGGTTACCCTCTTATAGCCGGTGATTACCTTTGGGTCTGGCACATGTGCTTGGAGAAAAACCATGTGCATTCTTCCCTTCTCCGTGTCGAACGTTGATAGTAGCCTGTGTTGTGCAGTCGACGTCTGCTTCCAGAATTGGGCATATGTGTTGTTGGTCAGAGTTTGATTCTTTTTCTTGATCAAGTCATATTTCTCAAAGATGCTCAGCTTTGGTCCTGTCTTTCCTCACTGGTTGATTGGTGGAGTATTTGTAGTCTTCTTTGGTAACACAGTGGTTATAATATGTTTGTTGCTTGTGTTGAGGAGCGACCGATCAACCTCTGTCACTGTAGTGAATGGAATTTCCTTTTCTCCAACCAGGTCAGGAGCTAGACTGGTTTTTGGCCTCTTGGTATGTAGTCGAAATTCTTCTAATGACACTTCAGTGACAGGAGGTGACAGATCCTGCCTAGGCCTTTTCTCCTTCAGATCCTGTGGTGTGGTTGTCTATGATACATTAATCGGGGGGTCCTATTGTTCTGTTTCAACCAAAGTATTTGGTTCCCATCCTGTCTGGTTTGCAAATTTCTTTATCTCGAGCCAAGATTCATGGACATATGGGATATTCTTATTTTTTATACTCATCTCTGAAATGATCTTGCAAGGATCATAGTACCATGTGAAACTCATGAAGAATTTCATTTCCTTCACCAGCCTGTCTGCTTCCTCCCCGGCACCTCGATTGTTGCATATGAAATACCCAATCTGCCCTTTGATTCTGAGTTGTTGCTTATTCTTTAAAGACACAAAATGAATATCATCTGAGTTTATCATCTACCTTATGTATTCCAGAGAAAAAATTCTGACAGGTAAGTATTTGGGCAGCTTATATGGGGCCAACTCGCACCCATAGACTCTAATCTCAGTGTGATCTTGGTACAGGTACCAATCACCAGTATTTGTATGATTCGAGAGATGTAGGATCCTCTAAACTTCATCATTAATCTTGGGTTCGGGTCTACCACTGAGCATACTCACCACTAGGTGGTAGAATTGATCGATGAACTGCTTGAAACTGAATTCCATGGAGTTATGTCTGAGCAGGGAAATCCATGCAGTTACTGCCTGGGGTCTGCCATCTCCGTCCATCTTCTGCATAGAAAAATCTAACTTGTCTGCTTGGAAGAAAACGAACAGGTATGCCAGTATTGAAGAATACTGAAACATACCTTCTGTGGAGAAATTGATGAATTGCTCATGAATGTTGTTCGCTAGGAACATGATGAAGTCACACTCTATAGTGGGCTTCTCATCGATGGAGAAAATAGACAAAAATCCCAGAATGGGTTCATCCACCCACTGATCTGAATAATAACCTAACAAGGCACATAGGGACGTGATAACCTGGTTTCCTTTGGTTGGGAACATGGAGGAAGGATAAGGGGGATTTGTAGCGAGGAGATGAGCAGACCGTGGAAGAAAAAGCTCAAATATTTGAGCTCTTTGAGGAAAAGTCATCTTTTGGTATAACTCTGTAAGGATTTCAAGGTTAAAAGGTGATGCGGATTTGGCTCGGGATATTTGCATCATTTGGTTGATGGTTTCTGGCGTGATGAGGAAAAGAACTTCCTTGGATGAGGATACGATGGCTCTTTGCTCAGGGATATAGTGGGCTTGGCACTTGAGGGCAAACTCCGGGAAATGGTGAATCTGAGGGAAGAGATACAAGGGTAGGTTGGACTCCCAGAGTCCAATTTCGTCACTCTAGTCCATGAAGACTTCTTTAAGCCATGATTGAAGGTATGCGAAGTTGAAATTGCACTTAGTGTCTGCGATTAATTAATCTTTATAGGCCAGCAGAATCCTGTCGAGGTCGACAGGAGGCGGAAGAAACAGATTCTCCTCTCCTTCTGTTCGTTTTGACTTTGGCGCCATTACTATAACAATACCTACAAATAAAACAATGTGAGCAGGGACGATTGTAGATAGGGGCGACTGACTGTAACGGAGAAGAAAACAGCGTAAATTCTCTAGTGCGATGAGTGGCTAAATGGTGAAGGAATGAAGAGTGAGGGTAATTTTGAGTAAACGAGTATTCGTTGGGCATGGGGGATAGGTCAGCTAGTTAACGGATAAGTTATCCAACAATAAATGTCCAATGGGTCATTTAGAATGTGAGATGGCAGGTGACAACGAATGAGGGATACAGATGGGTGATGTGGTGGTTATCGATTGGGGAAAAATTAGGGTGAGCAGACTTGCCTCGATGGAATGAGGGAGAAGGACTGACGAAGTTATGGGATGTGACTTTTTTGGAAAGGTGGATGATGATGTCATGAGGTGACGAGGTATGTCAGATAATAGGAGGTGGTGGGACTTGGGACAAGTAGGTTTGTGCCATGTATTGATAGGGGGGCCGCTAGAGTCAGATTCCATTCCAGCCCCC
>JZKD02S1624012.1:395155-406253 GCA_000966675.3 Picea glauca | reverse complement strand
GATAAGAGCATATCATGGGTTTTTCCCAAGCTTTTACATCTTTACATCACCAAGGGGTTAGGCAAACAACTTTTCGAGCATTCAAAACATGGTCCAACATTGATCATCGAGCTGGCTTTATTGAAGTAATGCAAACTAGCCTATTTTCTAACCTAACTTCCCATGACAATTAGCCCAGATTAAATTGTTGGGCTAAGATCTTACTCTACCTTGGGGCTATCTAACCAATAATAGACAGTCTGGCCAGATTTATTCACTAACTAACCTAGATCACTTGGCTAAGATTAAACAATTTAGCCAAGCTTATTCACTATTCCTATCAACATCAATTTAAAAGAACTTGGCCATGCTTGAGAGGTATGGACCAAGTCACTGTTATTGCATGGGGCTCTTATTGAAATTCTTTTATGCCCTCTTTTTTTTTTCTTTTTCTTTCTTTTTTCTTTCTTTTCTTTTTCTTTTTCTTTCTTTCCTTTTTTCTTTTTCATTCTTTTCTTTTTTCTTTTTCTTTTTCTTTCTTTTCTTTTTCTATTTCTTTCTTTTCTTTTTTCTTTTTCTTTTCTCAAATTATTTGCAGAATGAAAAATCATTTGACAAACAAAAAACACTACAGAGATAACATTCCAGTCACCAGTTGATCCTATAAATTATAGGGTGATAACAACGGCTCCTCCTGGGGATGGTACTCTCCTTGTGAAGTGCCAAGAATTCTGATTCCTGATGTTTTGAAACTTCCTCCCTAGTCGCCTTTGTTGCTTGATTGGTTTTATTTTTGAAAAATGGAAAAACAGTGGTCAGTGGCTTAGGGCCTTCTCTTCGAGATTCAACCAACTGACCAAAGTTATTCACTCAGAAACTTGCAAGTAGAATAAAAAATGGTTTGTACAATGGAAAGTGTGACTTCAGGTCTCTACTGAGGCGGTGAATAATGTTTCAACATTCTGTCATTTACAGGTCCTCCTGGAAGATCCATCCCATCACTGTTGTTTAGCAAGAAAGCATTATTTCCTCTGAATGCTTGAATCATGTATGGTCCCTTCCATAGACTATCGAATTTGCCATGCTTTCCCTTGTCTTCATTTCGGGAATCCCATCTCAACACCAAATATCCTATCTCAAAATCATCTTCCTTGGTTCTTTTGTCAAAAAATTTCTTGATGCTTTCTTGGACTACCTGGCTCTTTTTGTATACTTCTTCCCTAGATTGCTGCAAATGGATAATCTGGTTGATCCTTCTTTGGGAGTCCTTTGACTCGGCTTGCATATCTTGCAACAATTTCATGACAGGGACTCCTAAGGAAGTGGGAAAAACTGCTTTTGTGTCATAGACTAGTTGATAAAGTGACATACTAATTGACCTCTTGGTGGTCAGTCTTTCGGCCCATAGTGCAAAAACCAACTTGGTATGCCACGACTTCTTGTTTTCTTGCAATTTTTTTTTGATAATGTTTACCATGGTTTTATTTGATGATTTTGCCAGCCCATTTCCCTGAGGGTAGTAAGTTGTGGAATGACCCAAACCAATATGATACTGGTTGCAGAAATCTATGAGTTTCTTAGATCGAAAAGCAGCTACATTGTCAATTACAATCTTTCTAGGACATCCAAAGTGAGAGAAGATATTATTTTCAAGAAACTTAATAATGACAGAATTAGTGGCATTCCTGCTTGGTACTGCTTCGATCCATTTTGTAAAATAATCTGTGGCAGTAAGAATCCACCTGTGCTAGCCCGAACAAGGAGGATGTATTTCCCCAATGAAGTCTAATCCCCATTGTTGGAAAGGGGCCTCAATGAAGATTGGTTTCAGGGGTAGGGGAAGAAGTTTCCTTTTGCCTTCGAACAACTGACATTGATGACATGAAGTTACTTTATGATGCACATCAACGAACAGAGTTGGCCAATAGAATCTATCTCTGAGGATTTTGTTGGTTGTGTCCTTCCAGTTCAGATGACCACCACAGTCTCCTGCAGTACTTTGTCAGCTTCATCCTTCAATAGACAATTTAAAAAAATACCTCCAGGATCTTTCCAATACAGATTGCCTTCTAGAATACATAATTTTAATGCTTTCAATTTCAAAAACCTAGCTTTAGTCTTGGTCATACTAGGGGGAGCTTGTAAATTATGCAAAACAAATATCAAGTCTAAGTACCATGGAGAGTTGAGAAATACCTCTCTCATGCTTGGAGTCACCTGCTCACCTTTTTCATCTACAGTAGATAAGAATTAATGTCAAGAGCATGGAAATTTGATTCAGCCATTAACTTTGCTAGACCTTGTCCCTTAATTAGTTTTGTAGGCTTAATCTTTATGCCATACTCTAGAATGATAGTAATCCATTTTCCTCTTTGGCTGTCAAGATTGTCCTGGGTTAAAATGTCTTTTACTACTTCATTCAGAACATATGCAATGGTGTGGGAATGGAGAATGTATACTCTAAAATCTTTTATGGCTTTCACCAAGGCAAAAGTTTGTTTCTCCATTATTTTATAATTCAAAGCAGCATCTCTTAAATCTTTACTGAAAAAGGCTATGGGTTGTTCATACCCTTCACTATTTTTCTATAGTAATACTGCTGCAATGGTATGTTCAGAGGCAAAAGAAAAAAGATAGAAATCTTTGGTGAAGTCGGGACTGATCAAGACTGGGGCCTGCGTGAGTGTGTGTTTGACTTGTTGAAAAGACTACCTGGACTCAGTGTCCCATTTTGTTTTTTTGTCCTTTTTTAACATGTTTGTGATGTTTCTAAGAAGTTCAACCAGGTTGGGTATGAATCTTCGCAGAAAGTTTATTTTTCCAATAAAATACTGTAACTCTTTGATGTTTCTTGGGTGTTCTAATTTTTGAATGGCCTTGATTCTGTTGGGGTATATTTTAATTCCATCCTTAGAGATTATGTGCCCTAGCATTTTACCTTCCTCTAATCCGAAAAGTCTCTTCTTAGGATTTAAAGAAACCCCAAATTTCCTGCATTTCTCAAAAACTCATCTAAGATGTCGTAAGTGCTTGTTGTCAGATTGGGAAAACACAGTTACGTCATCTAGATAGATGGCAATAAATTTTCCAAGTTCTTCCACAAAAGTGATGTCCATTGCCCTCTGGAAAGTGGCCCCGACGTTCATCAACCCGAAAGGCATTTTCACATACATGAAAGTACCCCATGGTGTTGTGAAAGTGGTTTTGTCTTAGTCATCTGGGTGAACGAGAACCTGATTATAACCTGAGAACCCATCTAGTAAAGAGATTCGATTAGATCTTACTACCCTTTGTAATATGTGGTCCATTTTTGGCAATGGGTAATTGTCCTTCAGAGAGACCTTGTTTAGATTTTGAAAATTGATGCAAAGCTTGATTTCTCCGGATTTCTTTCATGTTGGGACCAAATTTGAAACCCATTTGGAAAACTGTAGCGGGACTATGATTTTCACATCATACATTTTTTTAATTTCTTTTTCTATCAGGGGAAGTAGCTTGGGATTGATTCTCCTAAGTTTCCGTCTGAAAGTTTTTTGGTCTGCTTTTATTGGAATCCTATGTTGGATGATGATAGTGTCATAAGCTTTCAAGTCGTCATAACCCTAGGCAAAGACGTCTGAATATTCCTTGAAAAGCTCAATGTATTTGAGTTTCTGCTTAGGGGGTAATGATTTGGAAAGTTTCACCATCTTGGGTTTCTCTTCTGTCCCTATATTACAATCTTCTACTTCTTGACCACTGGCTTCAATTTTTGGTTTTTTAGGTACATCATTAAAATCAAATAAGTCCTCTAAAGGAACTAAATCCCTTAGTAAAACATTACTTTTCAAATGCAAAACGTCAACTTCTATCTCATCATCACCTAACTCTCTTGAATCTATCTTATTTACATTATCATTTCGAAAGTCAGGTCTTTTTACATTTTCATCTTCATTTTCTAAGTCTATGTTTGTACACTCGAAATCATTTTTACATTGCAGAAAATCTTCAATTTGATCATCATTTCCAAATACCTGCCAATATTTGATGTTGTCTAGAATAGTTGGTCTACATTTCACCTCCACCGTGTATGGGCGAGTGGATCAAAAAGGTATCTTGCATGTGGTTGCTGACGTAGCTAACTCTTCTGCCAAAATATTTTGTCCCCTAGGAATCACTTGTAAATCAACTTCAGTGAAACATTTAAGGGCATCTAGAACAACATTCGTATAAGCTCTAAGACGAGGGTGTTTTGCTGCATACTCACCTTTAATTTGCTTGATTATTAATTCAGAATTACCTCTTACCATAATTTGTTTGGCACCAACCTTCTTTAGAAGTTTCAGACCGAGCATCAAGGCTTCATACTCGGCAATATTGTTAGTGCATTGAAAATTTAATTTGTAAGAATGGTTTTCCAAATACCTGGATCTGTGATTATGCAACCAAACTCCTACTCTAGCTCCTTCTTTGCTTATAGCTCCATCAAAATCCATGCTCCAGAAATCCGCTAGCAATTCTTCAGTTATTAGATTTTTCTTTCTTTCTGCCTCAACGATTTCTTTGCCTTCATCTGGACCAGATGTATCTTCTTCTAGCTGAATGATTTGTTCTCCCGTATCGCCATCATTGTATAGGATGAAGGCGTCTAGGTCAGAATGTGTGGAGTACAGAGAATAGTTATGTGGTTTTTCTTGGCTGCTAACCATGTACTTCATCAGTGTTTCTCTGTATAGTCTTCTCTGTTGACCAAAAATTGGGACAGTGGCATACGACATATCCAACTGCAAAGTACCTTTCAACTTGGCCCCCTAAGATCAGGACAACAACATACCATACTTGTGGGGAATGTCTGCAACCACAACATCCATGACCATGCTTTTCGTGGGAATCTGGACCAGGGTGATACACAGATCTTTGATCAAACCGATACATCTAACTTTACTGGAGTCAAAAGAGTGAAAGTCCTTGTAAGGTCTGGTAACTTCAAGTCCCAGTTTTTCCATCACTTATTTAGGCATCAGATTATGGGACGCACCCAAATCTAACATAGCATTATGCAAAATCAGGTTGTCTATATTAAGGCTAGTGTAAAAAGGAGCGACAATACCATTGTCAGTCTGACCATCCACTTTAGGTTCAAACAGGAGTTCAGGTTGATCATCTGTAAGGTTCACAGTATCTGAATGATTCACTGATCCAACAGTTAAGGCCTTCGTACCTATATCAGGTTCAATGGTCAATGCTTTAATTACTTGTGAATGGTAATAATCTTTTCTCAACAACTCGAAAAGGGGAATGGGAATTTTTACTTTGGCTAATTCCCCTTCGAGTCTGAAAGGTGTAGGTGCTATGCTTTGGCTTAGCAATTCTGATTTTTCCAACACGATATTCTGGCTAGAAGTATTTGGTGGGTTAATTGATGAAACCTCATACTGCAATGATCTTTTCAGAATGGTAAGGTTTCTTTTTGCTGGAACTTTAGCATTACCCTTCTCAGGGCTCTTCTCAGCAGAAGGCTCAGGGGATTTTTGGGTTTTGACTGTCTTCTTTGTTTCAATCACCTTTTTTGGAGAACTTCCATCTATCTTTTTACTTCACAGATTGTACTGTCGATGTACCTCCAAAATAGCATTTTCAAATTCTTGTTGTTCGGTGTCTTTAGCTTCTTCACTTACCTTTGTTTGCTTGAGAAGAAAAATTTCTTGCTCTTCCTGGGTAAGGAAAATAGCCTCATTATCGTGAATGCCCATGAGGTTTATGTGAGTATCCTCCAGTTCTTTAGTTACTTCCTCTCCTTCATCAACATAATTTTCTTGTAGGGGAGGTCTGATCTGTTGATCAGGACCTCTTTGTTCCCTTTGATCCCTAGGATCTCTCTGCCTGACTTGAGGAGGGTTTCTTCTGAAGTTAGGATTTCAAATTTGAGAAGTTGGTGGGTTTTCTCTAGGAGGGTTCCTTTCGGATAAAGTAAGTCTCTCCATCATTCTTTCCATTTCTCTGGCCAAGGAATCCAATTTGGAATCAGAAGTTGATGGGGAAGGTTCCTCTTTGATTGTGACTCTCCTCTCTATCCTCTGTCGTGCCCTTTTTGCCAATAGGTTGGCCTCCACACTTATTGCACTTTTCTGCATGTCCTCCAGGGTGGTGGAGTTTCTTTCCCTTAATTGTTATGACATATCGACGTAAAAACCATCAGGGAATTTTATCAATGCTAAAACTTGTGGAGGTTTAATATCGGCTGGAATTGCATTGTACAAGTCATTGAAATGGGTGCAGTAATCTTGTACTGTCTCACCTGGATTTATTTTGATGTTTTCGTATTCTGACAAGATTTGGAGAGGGTTTTTCTTTACCTCCCATCTATCTAGAAAAATCCTTTCGAATGCAGTAAGGTCAGGGACTGAGGCAACACGTAAACCTTTATACCATTTCTTAACGTCACCCATCAAACCTTGGACAACCAATCTCATTTGAATGTCAGCCTCATCTACTTCCTGCAGATCAAAATAATCATTCATTTTATCAACGTGTTGTTGTGTTCTCAAGGGTCCTGTTCCATCGAATTGTGGAAGTCTCATTTGATAGTCCTGGGGCATAGCGTGAAGGGGTGCAGCCAACACCAAGGGAGCATATCTGGCTGCCATGATAGGCAGAGGGGGCAGGACAATAACTTGGATGATAGATGGAGTGGTGACAAAAGATGAGGATGAGGAGGGGCTAGCTGGCACAAAGTGAGTGGTTTGAGGTTTAGTAGTGGGAGATAGAACTTCAGGAGTTTGGGGTTGCAAGATGGTTGGGTCTAGGATGGTTTTAGACACAAAGCTATCAGATTTTGTTTTGAACAAGATTTGTTTGAAAAAGATGTCAAAGTCGAGATCCTGAATGGCAACAAGCTCCTCTGGAAGAGAAGGGGACTTCTTAAGGGGATTATGTCTAACTGAACCTTCAACAATGGTCTTTTTCCTAAGCAACTATTCTGGATTATCTGTTGCTATCACAGGTTCTGGATCTGGGTGAGATCGTGTATAATCTCTTTTGGGAGACAGATTTCTCTTTGATTTATATATATATACTTAACAAATTACAAGAATCTAAGAAACTGCTTGATGATGTGTCGCAACTGCATGTTGTTTTTTGGGTGAACCGTTGGTGATTTTTCTGCATGACCTCATCTGACTGGACAACTTACTGGGCTGGGACAACTCATCTACTACTCGATTAGGTCACAAAGCTCTTCTCATCGAAGATGACTGGGAACGCTGATTTTGAGTAGCCTTCGGTAGACTTCATCCATTTCTGTGTAGTTGGTGAAAGTAGGCTTGGTGATGAAGATGTACCAGATCTCATGCTGAATGTTGATATCCAACTGAAGTGCATCTAAGAATGCCTTGCTAGTGATGCTTCCTTGAATTCCTGAAAACTTCGAACTATCCTTAGCCACATCAACTAGTCTCTTTTTGTAGTCTGGGAGTGTCATTAGTTTGTCATTTATCACCTTCAAACCAGGAAGGCCTTTCTTCTGTAGAGCCTCAATCTTGTTGAAAAACTTTTGTACCCCTAGTTCCATGGCCTGAATCTTTTCTTCTAGCTATAGCATCAGTCCTCTCTTGGTCAGGACTCTTTTGACCTCAATGATGGTCTCTGTTCTATCCTCAATTCTCAGCTCTTCCAGCTCCTCTCTGGTTTTAGAATTCAAGAATTTGATGATTTCATTAGCTTGTGTGGGCATCTCTCCCAGTTATGATCTGATCTTCTCGATGGCTTGTTTACTTCTCTACACCAATTCATTTTTCTCAAACATAATCTATATCATTGGCCATATTTCCTTCATAGACTTGGTGATGTCTGTCCAAACACTTTCTTTGACTTCGACCAGTGTTTTACCTGCCATTGTTTGCTTCTAGAGCTATTGTAACTCTTGTTTGAGTTGGTCTGACACCTGTTTTTCCTTGGAGAAACTTGTTTGATAACAAGATTTGAGTTCCTGAAGGTTCTCAATCTCCTTTTTGAGCCTGCTAATCTCTGTCTCCTACAAGTTCATTTCTTCCATAGATTTGGCCAATTCAACCATCTTTTCCAGAGACGTCAGTGGATTAGCTTATGGGACTTCTACTAGTGATGTTGTGCTCACTCCTGAGAGTGGTACTACACTCAATGGAATGACTTCCATGGGTTTCAAATGTTCTTTCTCTTTCACTAGCTTCTCCATCTCAGCTTCCATCTCCTTCAGTTGTGCATTCTTTTCCATGATCATCTTAAGCATCTCATCTTTTTCTCCTTCTGTCTCTACTATTTCCTTTGCCTACGAGTCTTCTATTGGTGACAACTTCAATTGTTTCCTCAAAGATGCAATGTCTGCATTTTTCTTCTTGATCATCTCCTCAACTACTTTCACATTCGATGGATTGTACTCGATCTTGAGGACCAGTTCCTCCAATGTCTTGATCCTATTGTCCTTTGCAAAGGATGATATCTTCTCCAACTTAAACTGTGTATGGATGTTGTTCAGAGACACTTGTAATCTGGAGGCAGTAGTGGAGGCATGTGCCAACGTGGAGAAAATTATTTCTCCAGTTTGCCTATGCAGATCAATTTGATCGGCAGGATGCACGTCTTTGGTTTGGAATTCAAAGGTTACCCTCTTATAGTCGGTGATTACCTTTGGGTCTGGCACCTATGCTTGGATAAAATCCATGCGCATTCTGCCCTTCTCCGTGTTGAACGTTGATAGTAGCCTGTCTTGTGTAGTCGATGTCTGCTTCCAGAATTGGGCATATGTGTTGTTGGTTAGAGTTTGATTCTTTTTCTTGATCAAGTCATATTTCTCAAAGATGCTCAGCTTTGGTCCTGTCTTTCCTAGCTGGTTGATTGGTGGAGTATCTGTAGTCTTCTTTGGTAACACAGTGGTTATAATCTATTTTCTTCTTGTGTTGAGGAGCGACCGATCAACCTTTGTCACTGTAGTGGATGGAATTTCCTTTTCTCCAGCCGGGTCAGGAGATGGACTAGTTTTTGGCCTCTTGGTATGCAGTTGGAATTCTTCTAATGACACTTCAGTGACAGGAGGTGACAGATCCTGCCTAGGCCTTTTCTCCTTTGGAGCCTGTGGTGACCGAGGGGTCCTTTTGTTCTGTTTCAACCAAAGTGTTTGGTTCCCATCCTGTCTGGTTTGCAAATTTCTCTATCTCAGGCCTAGATTCGTGGACATACAGGATATTCTTGGTTTTTATTCTCATCTCTAAAATGATCCCACAAGGATTGTAGTGCCATGAGAAACTCATGAAGAATTGCATTTCCTTCAGTAGCCTATCTGCTTCCTCCCCAGCACCTCGATTGTTGCAGATGAAAGACCCAATCTACCTTTTGATTCTGAGTTGTTGCTTCTTCTTTAAAGACACAAAATGAATATCATCTGTGTTTATCATCTACCTTATGTATTCCAAAGAAAAAATTCTGACAGGTAAGTATTTGGGCAGTTTATATGGGGCCAACTCGCACCCATAGACTCTAATCTCAGTGTGATCTTGGTACAAGTACCAATCACCTATCTTTGTATGATGCAAGAGATGTAGGATCCTCTAAACTTTGTCATTAATCCTGGGTTTGGGTCTACCACTGAGCATACTCACCACTAGTTGGTAGAATTGATCGATGAACTGCATGAAACTGAATTCCGTGGAGTTATGTCTGAGTAGGGAAGTCCATGTAGTTACTGCATGGGATCTGCCATCTCTGTCTATCTTCTGCATAGAAAAAGCCAACTTGTCTGCTTGGAAGAAAATGAATAGGTATGCCAGTATTGAAGAATACCGGAACATGCCTTCTGTGGTGAAATTGACGAATTGCTTGTGAATTTTGTTTGCCAGGAACGTGCTAAAGTTGAACTGTGTAGTGGGCTTCTCATCGGTGGATAAAATAGACAAAAATCCCAGAATGGGTTCATCCACCACTGATCTGAATAATAACCTAACAAGGCACATAGGGATGTGATAACCTGGTTTCCTTTGGTTGAGAACATGGAGGAATGATAAGGGGGATTTGTAGCAGGGAGCTGAGTGAACTGCAGAAGAAAAAGCTCAAATATTTGAGCTCTTTGAGGAAAATTCATCTTCTGGTATAACTCTGTAAGGATTTCAAGGTTAAAAGGTGATGCGGAGTCGCCTCGAGATATTTGCATCATTTGGTCGATGGTTTCTGGAATGATGAGGAAAAGAACTTCCCCGGATGAGGATACGATGGCTCTTTGCTCAGGTATATAGTGGGCTTGGCACTTGAGGGAAAACTCTGAGAAATGGTGAATCTGAGGGAAGAGATACAAGGGTATGTTGGACTCCCAAAGTCCGATTTCATCACTCTGGTCCAGGAAGACTTCTTTAAGCCATGACTGAAGGTCTGTGAAGTTGAAATCGCACTTAGTGTCTACGATTAAGTAATCTTTGTCAGCCAACGGAATCCTGTCGAGGTCGACAGGAGGCGGGAGAAACAGATTCTCCTCTCCTTCTGTTTATTTTGACTTTGGCGCCATTAATGTAACAATACCTGCAAATAAAAAAATGTTAATGGGGACGACTGTAGATGGGGGTGAATGACTGTAATCGAGAATAAAACGGGGTAAATTATTTGGTGCAATGAGTGGGTAAATTGTGAAGGAATGAAGAGTGAGGGTAATTTTGATTAAACAGGTATCCGTTGGGTGCGAGGGACAGGTCAGTCGGTTAATGGATAAGTTATCTAGTAATAAATGTCCAACGGGTCATTTAGAATGTGAGATGGCAGGTGACAACAACTAAGGGATACGGATGGGTGATGTGGCGGTTATCGATTGGGGGAAAAATCATGGTGAGGGAACTTGCCATGAGTGAATGAGGGAGAAGGACTGATAGAGTTATGGGATGTGACTTTTTTGGAAAGGGGGACGATGACATCACGAGGTGACGAGGTATGTCAGACAATAGGAGGTGGTGGGACTTGGGACCAGTAGATTTGTGCCATGTATTGATAGGGGGCCCGCTAGAGTCAGATTCCATTCCGGCCCTCCGCCCACCATTAAAAGTAGATCAGTCAGGGGGGTTCGAAAAATACCTTGGGTCGTCGATCTGCGCACTTTCCTTTGGACCGTAGATCTATGCGTTCTCTT
>JZKD02S1624012.1:326747-372641 GCA_000966675.3 Picea glauca | reverse complement strand
TGTTGAATTAGGTGATCCCAATTTAATATTAGTTATAAAAATTACAATAATATTTTTGTGTTGAATTAGGTGATCCCAATTAAAATTGAAATTTTATATTTAAGTGTAAATTCAATCCAAACTAAATATTTTAAATAATAAAAAAATATATTAAAAAAAAAAATATTTAAAAAAAATTAACCGGAAATCAAACCTACCAAATACTTACAATTACATTACAATTGTGAACTTATAACAATTACATTACTCCAATGGTGAACTTATAACAATATACCATGGTTAGAGGTGGAAGAGGTTCCTATTCTCTTCTACATTCCCTTCTCCCTTCTCCAATTTCTAGTATGCTTGCTCTGGTATATCTTGGGATGTAGAGAGTAAAATATAAAGTGCGTAAAATTTAACGATGTGAGTGGAAAGATTTATATCTTATCCATCATACTACTCAGTTTGTACCCATTTGGACACGTTAAAGATTGCGTGGATGCACAAGGTGAGATGTGTGGACGTTGATTATTTTTAACCATATAAATCTTGGATGTCATAATTATTATTTGGCGTGGTTTAAAAGTTTAATGTTTTTTTGGATGGTTATTGTAGGCAAATTAATTATTGAGGAAATTGTAATTTTAGATAGTTTAATTTGTGTTTTAGAATGTATAAATTTATTAATTTTTTTTTGTCATTTATAGAGTATAGAGTAGTTTTGATATGTAATTTTAATAATTGAAATTTGCAATTTTTTTTTTTAATTTTTTATTTCATTTTAGATAAAATTGATTAAAAAGAGTGATTGAGAAAAAATAAAAATTTAAAATATTTAGACTATGTCATTATTATTTGTCATCATTTCAATTAATTTTAATCAAAATTCTATTAGAAATTATGAAAATTACAAATTTCAATTATTAAATCTATATAATCTAAATATTCCAAAGTTTTTTTTAAAAGCTGAATTATTTCTACATTCCAAAATACAATTTGAAAAACTAAAAACTAGGTCAAATTCCAACTTACTAAAAATGATCAAAAACCTAAAACATTTAGTGTACTAAGCATTTTTACATAACCTACAATTCAACGAAGTTTGCCATCGATTTTTTAATCAAGCCCATTTACGAACGGAAACGATACAGGTGAAACATCAAATATAAATGGATTGGATTTAAAATTTTAATCAAAACAAAAGTCACTTTCACTTTGGAGTGGTTAATTTGGGAGGGAAGATTACATTCGAGTTATTTTTTTGGTGTTTTGTTTTTAAATTTTCGATTAATTTAGAAAAATCTTATCTATTTTCTGAATATCTAAATTGATTTAAAATAAAACTAGATTTTCTAAACTTTAATCCATACAAAACTCAGACTACTCCTAAAAATCTACTTTAATCCATACAAAACTCAGACTACTCCTAAAAATCTAATCAGATTCAACTTATTTTTATTTTTTTTTAACTAAAAAGCAAAACTCTTTCTACCGAGTTAACCTACTCCCTTTCGCCTTCGCCTGTCAACACTGTCAAATTAATTCGTGCATGTTTTTGGGGTTAATGCTTCCGACAGTATTAATACAGATGCCATATCAACGACTTTTTCGAAGGGTACGCTGTATTGAGAGCCGTCTATGGACTGGATGACATTAATTACTTACGCTGTTAACTCCAAACAGAAAGTCACGAGATATATCTCAGAATCTCAGATTATATCTTGATGCAAACCTTAATCATCAGGAAGTGAGGCAGCAACTCGGTTATGAGCATGTACGGATTGGTTTAAAGGAGGAGGGAAAAAAATTATATATAAAATTGATTATAAATTTATAAAAACTAAAAAGATTAGTGCAATAGGTTACCATATATTGTTTTTGAAAATAATAAAAGAAATTTTACTCAAATCTATGTAAACTTATTGAGTTTTTTTTGTCTTTGAGGTTTCTCATAATTAAAATATGTCATTTCTAAAAAACCTAAATTTATTTTGGAGCCCAGCTTTCTATCATATGTCTCCATAACCAGTGGGTTTTTTGAATAACAGTTTTTCGTATATATAGTGGATGTTTTGGGTTAGTAGAGATTGTCTTAACATGTTTAACAGTATGTCAAATCACATCTGCCAAAAAAACGAATGGGAGTCGAATGGGAGCACATCTGCCAAAAAAACGAATGGGAGTCGAATGGGAGTCTGCCCCACCAATGCCAGCAAGGTGCTGAACAAGCCTGCCACCAAATCCATTGGGTTTCTATAGTCTTATTTCATAGGTCAATGGTAACTTACCAAAAGAATTAAAAATGGTTTCATAACTACACATCTGAAAAAATAAGAAAAGAAAATAATAATAAGAGTCTTATTTCATAGGTCAATGGATTCATTTCATGTGACTTGGTCTATATAGAATTGATGGGTGAAGTGTCTCCATTCAATGTGTTTTGGGAGTTGTTAAAAGGGGCTAATTCAATATGAACATATGTATGGTTTTTATTTTATATTTGTTATAAAATTATTTTATCAATAGAGTTGTACTTTATAAGAAAGTGACACTCATATATAGTCATGTCAAAACTAATTTCAAACCTTTAATGAAGTGAAGGTTGCAATAACACTATCAATTTATTGACCAATGTGAAATCATAAAAATATTAATTTTATTATATTGAATTTTTTTTTTTTATTTGTTAGGTTTAACATTAAAATTTATACATATTTTTTAAGTCAACATAAAACAAATATGAAAGTCAATGCTAACTCATTACTATATACTACCTGCAGTATAATAATACACATTACATTTATAAAATAAAAATAATCTAGGTTTTATCCTTTCCCTGCAAATCATACAAACTAACCTTTCAGCATTTCATGCAACTCACATTTCATGATTTAATGCCCAGTTATCTCACAGTTACAAACAATCCACACAATCTCAAAGTTTMTGTCCACTACTTCAAGTTTGCCATAATTGAGTGACGCAACTGGTGTTCGTGTTCCTCCCACAGCCATATATTTTCTCATTCCTCRTCACCTACCTCCACAGAGATAATACCTAATCTTCTTCGACCTCTCAAATAAKTTTCACAGTGACTGTACAAATGCCCGACGGGGCTTTAKTATTCTTTATAARCCCCCGASTTTCTCAATTTTTTAAACTACAATCTKTGGTTTGGTCAGTATAGATTGTTTGAAGCTCTGAAGGAATATGGGAAGACGATCGAGACTGTACTGGGATATTACAATATGTTTGATCGCGTTGGTGTTGTATTTAGATTTTGTCAATGGGGTTGGGGCTCTGGCGCCTCAGCCTCCTCCTCTTTGCAGCCCCGTGTTTCTGCTCAACTGTATTGGGTCTCACAAGGACCACCCTTCGGGTAAATGCTGTGCATCACTGAGAAGCATTACAGAGGATAAATGCTTCTGCTCGCGGCTGCGATCTGGTGTGGTGGATGCCTCTACTTACATCCCCATTGCCCAATCTTGCGGTATCCCTATGAATGTTACTGCCAAATGCAAATGGTACGTCAGTAGATAGGATTTGATTAATTGATTTTTTCTTCTTGGCATCATATTCATATGATTAATGAAGTGCCCAACTGGCGAATTTGAATGCAGACAAAAGTTTTAGGTCGAGTTCGGGGGATTAATACAGAAAGGAAAGGCGCAGTATAACGGAATGCGTAAGTAGGTATTTGCATTTCAGAGATAAGAGCGTTGTTGTTAGGTTTGTACAGTGAGGATTGTGAATGCAAAGGCCGCAGAAGATGAGATGTGTTGTACCGTTGGGATCTATCGTTAATGAATAAGCTGTTGCACAGAGGTTGTAAAGGCCAAATGCTGCCCGAATGTTCAAAAACCCTACTGCTATAAAATGTTGCTTAATCGATCTACTTCTGGTACTGTTTCGTTTATCTTTCTCAGCATGAAATATAGAGAAGAAACCTGCTGAAGGAGGTGTTATGAAAACATGTAACAGGTGTTATATTGCACTGGAATATAGTTAGAGCGCCCTCCCACGAAGGCAGCCGTAGAGGTCCAGTTGTTTTACTATATATTGACTCGGGTATTTTCGTTTATTGATCAAGGTATTTTAGTATAATGAATAACATGATTCTGTATGGATAATTAGATACAATGGATAAGTTGATTATGTAGCTACACAATGTTTCTCATATAAAATTTACATTCATTTTGGTTACACACAGTTGTTTGTCCATTTATTTTTAATCATTGAAATAGTAAAGAGAATCTTGTTTTATAGCCACAAACCACATGCATATTATTTTTATGTTATCTGTGTAACAAGAAAATTTACTTTGTTTAAAAAGGGTTACAATAGCTATTCATGGAGAATCTTTATTTCACTTTTATTATAGGTAATCTTTAACCAAGAAATATTATCTTACTAGGGTTTCAAGTTGTTAGACACAGTGGTATGATATTGTCATTGATGTCAACGGGGTGCAGAAGAATCCAGTACCAACCCAAAGCTCGGAAGGAAGAACATTAATCAAATCTCAGAAGAGATGACACACATGAGCCGTTCATTCTTATTTTGTGACAATCCAAGATCGTTAGATCAAGGCAAAGTCAAAGGTTGGGAATGATTAAATCTCAATCGTCATATCTGAAGTAGGAGCTTTGTATGATCTCTCCATTTGTTAGATCAAGGAGGCACTTCATATGAATTCTCGACCATCCGATCGAGTTTAGTGGAAGGACAGTGTAAGCCAAAATATCTTGGATTCTCGGATTAAAAGAACTCATGAAAACCATTGATCTAATATCTCCTTAGGAGAAACACGAGTTGTTGGATTAGGTGGTCAAATCTAGCGCTGACCACTCAAGAGAAAATGATTCTAGAGCAGGTGAATTTACCTGAAGGTCGAAGCCCTAAAGTCATGAACTCCGGTCAACTTGGATGTTGACCACTCTAGTGAAAAGGAGTCTAGAACAGGTGAATTTACTCTAAGGACAAATCCCCAAAGTCACAAACTCTATTCAACTGTGACGCAGACCACTCCAGCGAAAATGAGTCTAGAACATGTAAAAGTTATCGAAGGGTGAATCCCCAAAGTCACAAATTCCCGTTGACTGTCATATCAGAGGAAGAATAGGAAATCTCATCAACCACCAAGAACTCCCAAATCCCGGATTTCTAGAATAGGTTAAGGCCATAGGATCAAGACAAGTTGAAAATATACGATGTTAGATCTATTCGGCACTTCGACAATAATCGAAGGATATTACAAAAGTGTCAAAATTCATGAAGCCATGAAGTATTGAAGTCATGAAGTAATACATGTGGAAAAAGACAAATATGACATGTGGCCAAATCAAATGGTGACAAGTGTGAAGTTCGATGTGGCACATAAGTACTGTAAAAATCACAAGTCAGGGTGACACAGGGCAGCCACTCATCTAGTTCTTTGTCAACAGTGACGTGAACAAGAAACATCACTCTTGGAGTACATCCTTCAGGGATATCCAACTTCTCCTACCAGCAAAACTACCCAAAGCGCCGAAGGCCGAAGTCATGAATAGTCGAATACCCAAAGAGCGAGAGCTCCTTTGTGCCTAAGTCTATGGTCCAAGCTCCTAGACACATAAAGGTTATCAAGAAGGGAGTGTTGATACACCTTTCAAAATAATTTTCTTTGGAAGAGTTGGAATATTGCAATGGAATGAGTCTCAAAACATCAAAGTCCCTAAATGAACGAGAAGCGTCCACCTCAAACGTGCAAATAAAATGTGACTGTCAATATTGATAAGTGATTAAGCACTTTTTTGGATTAGCACTTAGACATCGCCTATGGTCATATGGAATAGAGGTCTTGAAAGTGTTCCTGTGAAAATTTAACATATATAGGAAGAATCTTTCCTCTGTCAGGAAGAAACTTTGAACCAAACATGATCTGGATTATTTCCTGATCGATATTAAGTGATCTAATACATCCAATGCATTGGAAAGCTAATCCAAAATCTCAAATATGATCTGTTGGAGAACTGAGGATGTAGAAAAATCTTAAGAATAAAATAAAAAGGCATAAGATTGAATTAAAATAAATTGATCCATACATGTGATCGATTTATGAAAAATCTCTCTTACTAAATTAAAAAGCTTTCACATTAAATGGGTGAATAAAATAGAGGGAGTTATTAATTCTAAATTAAAATACAAATTATATAATTGTAAATTTAACTGAAGAGGTGCAATGGTCCAAACAAAGGGACAAAATGCTTCAATTATCACACCACCAGGAAGACTATATAAGCAAGAAAGAATGATGAAGAATGAGGGTCTCTGCATTCCAGATAAAAGACCTAAAATAGAAGCAGAGTCCAAATAAGAAGGACTAATCATATTTATGCAGTGAGGGTGGAAGGGAGTAGCAAGGAATGATTCACATCCTTTATTAAGTAAAGTGTGGATAAAATGGAGTTGGTGCTTCCTAGGTTTGGTGTCCTAAAAACAAGGGAGTTGGTGTTTCTTAGGGTTGGTGCCATAAAAAAAAGGGAGTTGGTTCTTCCTAGGGTTGGCTCCCTAAAGACAAGGGAGTTGGTGCTTCCTATAGTTGGTGCCATAAAAAAAGGGATTTGGTGCTTTCTAAGGTTGGTTCCCTAAAGAAGGGGATTTGTGTCTCCTAGAGTTGGTGCTCTAAAAAGGATTAGTGTCTTTCACTATCTCAGATTATTCTTTATTCATTTTAATTTTTAAATCACTGAGCGAGATGGTTATTTCGATTAGAATGAATGAGAAGATATTTTCTTCACGTGTCAGTCTATTCAAGATTTAAATAGACTTCCCTCATGATTTAGGAACCTTTAGTCATCATTCAACATATATTGTGGATTGCATTGTTCTAGTTGGATAAATTATGAGAACAGTTGATTGGCTTGGTGTATCTTCTTGGGAAAATGAATCGATGGTGACCTACCTTTGTTGAAATCGTGTACTCGATAGTCCTCTAGTTAGTAAACCGCCAAAAAAAATTGTTTAGAACTAAACTGCTAATATTATGTTAAGATTTTCTTAGTCGACAACTAAGATAGTCGAGAACTTATTTCTCTTGTATTCCTAGCTTGGTTAGAGAAATCGAAATTTGTTGGTTAGATATTGTTACCAAGTTTTCTAACGAAAGGAATATTTGAAGCTATGATACAGTTAGTGTATCTTATGACAATTGTTGAATCGATAACTTAGTTTTTAGTTATATATTAATTGAGGATCTTTTTAGATTAAAATAATATTTATAAAATGTGATATTTTACAAATCCTAATTTATATCTTTATATTAATGGTATAGTATTAAATGTATAATGACATGACATGGTTAAATAGTTAACTTGGATTTACGTTTTGATTGCAAAAGAAAGTGGGTTAATAGGGTTGGATTGTAGACACTATTTTAGTTAGGTGTTAAATATATATTTTTAAATACGTTTTGATTGCAAAAGAAAGTGGGTTAATAGAGTTGGATTGTAGACACTATTTTAGTTAGGTGTTAAATATATATTTTTAAATATTGTCAAACATATCTAGAGTTCGCAACCTCTAGATGGATATGTTAAGAAGTATATTGAGAAAGATTAAGAAAGTTTATAGGGTAATTGTTGTGAAGTCTTTTATGTTTTTAATTAAATTGGGATCAATTAGTATCTGCTTATTTACCTTAGTTAATTAAAAAGGTGGTGACTTCGTTAAATTAATACGTAATTATATGACATTTCAATAATCAACTAACAATTGTTCCTTGTATTGATTTACTTGTTTCTGAATAGTTGATCGTAGAATTTAAATCGTTTCATGTAAGACTTGAGAAACATATGTGTAATTTAGGTTGTCTTGTTAATCATCATTAATTAATGAAATTCTAAACGAGAGTGGAAACTTAATTTCTCCCATATGATCTAGTGATTTTGATTGTTATGTTAGGTTGTCCTGTTAATCATCATTAATTAATGAAACTCTAAACGAGAGTGGAAACTTAATTTCTCACACATTTTACTCACATATGTTTAGATTCAGAAGTGGGTGTTACACATCCATATGATCTAGTGATTTTGATTGTTATGTTAGACTATTAAATGCTATTAATAATGGTGTTGTAATATTGTGGTGTTGTGTTATTGAATAAGAGTAATATGATGTTAAATAAGGTTATATCATTGAGGTTTTTTCCTTGTTTGTCTTAAATGTCTTCCTCATGCAATTGTTGTTCCAAATTATTTAGTAATTTTTTTTAGCCTTCATTTAAAATAAATAATAATATATAAATTTAAAAAAAAAATGTTTACCTTTATTGTAATCGCTTACATAATTGATTAATGAGAGAGAGGGAGTTGTTACATTTGACTTTTTAACTATTATCTTTTGATGGGAATATGTAAGAGATATAAATTTTAACTCATTTAATGCAGTCTAAATAGATGGAACATCTAGGTTAAAAATAGTTGACTATGACTCCATGAGTGGGTAACATGTTGTTGATTAATTGGGTTGGTTTTCATTGATGTCGACCCTTGACACAAGTCCGGTAGAAAATTATGATATCTCCAACAATATTTTTAAAGGACTCAATTTTCTTTGATGTATAATGGTATGGATATTAGTATATTTGCAAGTACGATTATTCTAGATGGATAGTACATGACATGCCATTTTTGGTGATATATGGAACGTCACATAACTCCTCACGGTTAGAGAGTTATGACCTTGTGAAGTTGGAGAACCTTCATGAGTTATCTACAAGCCCCTAGAAGGTTAAAGGAGTCAAATTATTATAGAAAATCCTAGCGGAAGTTGACTAGTCAAAGTGGGTGAAACTAGGAGTTAATCATGGGTTAAGTTGTTTTAATAAGAAAATAATTAAAAATAAATTAGTTGCAACTAGAAGTGGAGAGTTTAATATTTGTGAAAAATGTGGTTATAAGTGAAAAAATGTTTTTAAGTGGGTTATCCCTAAAAGAAGGAAGTTGAGTAAAGTTAGTTAGAAGCGAACCCTTTGATGAAGCTACTTGGAGAGTATAAATAAGAGAGAAAGGGTCTCCTATTTGCACCTAATGATCCCATTAAATAACTATTATTTGTGAAAAGGTTTATTGCAGGTACTCATTGATACATATGAAGTTACATAAATCTGAGGTAGAAAAGGAGGGTTGGCGATGAAAGTTTCAGAATTGTAGAAATACTGAAAAAAAACCTTAGTTTTTGAGGTGTATGTGTGTTGCAGTGGAAGAAGGCTCATACATACGTGGGATGAAGAAGAACAAGGTGTGTACATTAGGGAAAATCCATGAAAACCTGAGTTGTTGAGGGTGCCAGGTTCTCAAAGTCTAAAAGAAAGCTCCCATCAAGGTCTACAATGATCAGGTATGATAGATCTATCTACATGTTCAAATGGTATGTCCCATTTCTATGTGTAGTTGAATATTGTTGTCTACATGATATATGGTTATGGGGGTTTGAGTATTTCCCCTAGAGAGACTATTGGTTGTATGGCACTTAATGTATAAGTCAGTTCTACTAAAATACAATGCTGGTATATATGATATTTATCATTGGTACATCTTGTTATTGTTGAGACATATCTTGTATTCCTTAGTACATGGTTGAGGGATTTTGTGGTACATGGTTGAGAGGTTTTGGTTATGAAATAGTTGCGAAGTTGTTGGTTTAGTTTGAGGTTGTGTATCAATGAGGGTTTTGATGTCTAGTCCATGTTAGGGTTATTAAAATTGATCATGATTGTATACACATGTATGGAACATGACTAGAGAGACATAGATGAACTTGGTTAAGGGATATGTATGATGATGTATGCATAGGGAACAACTACAGATTGGATAGAGTGACAGGGTACAGGTTGATGTGACAAAGGACACAAAGTTTCTAAGTTTCAGAAAAGTGAAAACCCTAGTGTTCAAAAGGTGTGCGCAGGTTGCAATATAGACATGTCACATACATATGTAGGCTCCAGGATAGACAGGTCACATACATACGCGATATGCACCATAAATAGGTTTTGTACCTATTGGATTTGGTTGGTATTGGTTGAATTCTAGTATAGGTTGATTACAGACTATTGGTATAGGTTGGTAAAAGGTGGTTGACACATATTGGTGTAGGTTTATAGTTGTATATTTCACAGTGACATTGTGGCAGTGGTTTCATCATTTGACACTTATATTTCATGGCGATTGGACGGGTCAAGGATAGGTGGTTGTAGCCGGAGAACATAGGGGGTTGTAGCCTCCTTCTGGTTGTAGCTAGAGAATTGGGGAGTTGCAACTTCCCTTGGGTTGTAGCCTTAAAATATAGGGGGTTGGAGTCTCCTTTTAGTTGTAGCTGGAGGACAAAGGAAGTTGGTGTTTCCAATGAATTCTTAAAGACATAAGAAAAATCATTTCTTGGTTTTCTCCTGCATTGGGTTTCCATGTAAAAATACTGGTGTATTGTGTCTTTGTATGATTTCTCATTGTTCATGGCTCATTTATTTTGCACACGTTGAATGATAATGGTAAATTTATCATAAAGATAAAAAATCACTTATATATTGTGGTTAAAAATGATTAAATTGCTCTATTACTATTTCACCCCCCTATCAATAATCCAACACATGTGTGAGTTAAGTGAGAGTTGGTTTTAACAAGTGTCATAAGTGAAGCTTTGTAACTGGAGGCCCGTGCATTAGGGATTTATAAAGCTATGAATTTCCAAAGAGGGAAATGGATTCAAGAAAAGTCATAGGAAAAAGAAAATGTTATATACAAAATATATGGGAGGAAGGACATTTCTTAGTATGTTGTGGAAAGAGAATATTTGATGTGTGAGCACTCATTGTGTTAGGAAAATGATTTTTTGGTATAGAGGAACATTGGCTAAAGTGTGGAGGCCATTTTTCCCTTATGGAGTAAGTGATTTGCTTGTCCTGCATCTATGCTTGAGTAGAACATGGTTGTTCCATTTGTTTCCATCCTTTTACTACATATATGTATAATCTACAATTTTATGTTTTACATATGCATATTTTGTTTATAAATTCCTTGTTAAATTCCAGAGATTTTTTTACATAGGTGTGATTTTCTAAATTTAAAAGGGTAAAGTTATATTATGTTGAATTATGAAAGTTACCATACCCCAATACTATAGTTCTTGTTATTATATAGCTACAGTATTACATGGAATTTAAAAAATAAAAATAAGATTGAAAATGAAATAACATTGGTCCCTCAGACTTTTATATATATATATATATATATATATATATATAATTCTATGTTATTACAAAATTAACATACAAGAATATAAATAATTAGAAGACAGATTGTATATATATCCACATATAAATATGAGTCATTTCCTTGAATTATTCAATAAAGGAGAAATCCAACCCCTATCAATACAAAGGAAAAGTCTTATTCCGAGAATTAGGCTATAAAAAGCTTTGTCAAAAGTGAAATACATACTTATGTCTTATTCCGAGAATTAGGCTATAAGAAGCTTTGTCAAAAGTGAATTACAGACTTATGGAAAAAGGGATTTATGTGTAAAGATGAACGTTGGAACTTGAATACCTTCTTCAAGGTTAACCATGATTTCATAACGATAATATTCAACCTGCAAGAAGTAATTACGGGTCTTAGTATAGGCAAACGTTATTCTAGAAGATGAGAGTAATTGAATTAAAAGGGTGGTGTAAAATTACCTCAAAATTATGTTATTAAGCGAGAGTATGTTATTATGTTGTTAAGCATATTTGGGTGAATACTAGGAATGGTATACATAAATCACGAAGGGAAAAATTTAAAGTATTAACTGGTTATTACTTGTGTCGATGTCGGGGTTGTCGATCCAAATTTTTACGTCGAAAGGCGTATACCTATTGACAATGGGTAGATTTAATAGGGGTTTAGTGCTTAATATGTTTTTTATGGACAAGATTAAATATGGCTGGAATATTCTTAGTAGTCAATCCTTAACTTTGTAGCTATTATAAAGAAATCAGTTTATGTGTTTACTTTTTTACATTTACGTAATCATATTTAAAAATTACTTTGATACCTCACTGATTGCCACCTAAGTGATTAACAAAAATTAAAATATTAACACCAGATAAATGAAACTCAACCGTTTATTTGTTAATCAATAATAAAATTTAATATATTCTTTTAAAGATTTTTTTCATCTTATCAACCTTTCTACGTTGATCAACCACAATTATGTGACTGTGCTAGTATAAGAACAACCAAAACGAGATAGAAAGTTTCTCGAGATCCCCTCATGGGATCCATCGAAAAACAAAAGGGACCCATCATTAAAATCTCTACCAAATAAAATTACCAATACTTGTACCGAGTATTGAACGAATTGAAAATCGAGTAGTTTTCTTTTGTTAACTAGTAGGTAAAGTTTACATAAATTTTACATCAAGTGACCGCAAGGAATTTATGCAACATATTATTAAACACCTGGAATTTATGTAATTGCAGGGTAAAAGGAAAATCGAAATATGTTAGGGTAATAACAACTGAATCATTAACTTCTTATGATAAAGCTACCAAAAATTCTTGAATCGTTCAAAACAATAAACATAAACATATTTTTCGAAGGCACATTTTCTGGACTTGAATGTCCTTGTTAAAGATGTGCTTTGGACAAACTCTTAAGGCTACCGTTGTATGAACAAAGAAATTTGGAACTCCTAGTGCTAAGTCGACCTGTATATATATGTGTAAAATTTGAACGAGTCGTTAATTCTTGTTGTCCAACCCAATAAACGAAAATGATGTGAAATATCGTTATTCAACCCAGGATCTTGTATATCTATGTAGGAGTATTTTAAAAAAAACGGAAAAAAAAAACAAAGATATTCTCATTCTAACCATGAGGGTTAATATCTGTACAGTGCATATTAGATTAAAATAAATCATGTCGTTACAATATATGAAGAGCTTCATACCTGAGAATACTAGGGTCGATAAAGCATTATATTAAGCCCCAAAATCCGGTGACGAGTCTAGTAACCATAAGAAGAGAAGGAAATGCAACATCATGAATTGTTATTAAACTTGTTTTGCAGATGAATAAATGGTAGTATGGTTGCAGATCGATTCACTCCAGATTTTGTGAGTGAGAGAGAAAATGAAACCCATGGGATAGAAAATGAAACCCTTTTCTTTCACGCCTCCCTAAGAACCTCAGGCCCATAACTGTACCTTACACAGAGAAGGTAGTAAATTTTGAAGTCATACGATCCAGGTAAATGAAGAATCGTGTGTACCACCTAAGATATCATCTCACGTTAAACCTACCGGAATACCAAATCTAAAATACTTAAACTTAAAGTCTAGATAAGTCTTGTTTGGAACTATAGTATAAATTAAACCATATAAATGTTGAACTATAACATCACTTCAACTGAGATTAAAAAAAATAAAATTATACTTCTAATCATCATTTCAACATCATTATAGTTCTATCGTTATAGCCACTCAAAATCGTGGCTGATGAATGTGGAAAGACACGGATAGAAAATGAAACACAGAGCTAGAAAATGAAACGCACAACCAAAAAATGTGATTTCTTAATATGATTAGATAAATGTTAAAAGGTAAAACATTCATTGATTTGAGAGGGTGACTAAGAATATGCCAGCATCTTTAATTGTTAGCCATCAAATTAGAATTTTAGATTAAAAAGTGATTAATTATGCTCATTGTCAATAGGTGTATGCCTTATATTAAACTATAACATCACCTCAACTGAGATTAAAAAAATAAAATTATACTTCTAATCATCATTTCATTTCAACATAGTTATAGTTCTATCGATATTTTATAATCATCATTTCAACATAGTTATAGTTCTATCGATATTTTAGAGCCAAGGTGAACTTTACTACTCTTTAAGTATTTCCATTTTCTTTTTAAGCGAAAGGTTATGAGTTTCAAGCAATGACACGCATCAAGGAGTCCACGCAACCTCGAATGTAAATTCGCAATTGAATATAATGTAAACTCGCAATTAAATTTTACATTCAATTTAAATATCAAGTTCCTCCTAAATGGTGTGTTTATTATCCAATGTCGAGGGTATTACTATACTTGGGTCTTTATATAGCATCGAAGGTACCTGTCGAGGTTATAGTTTTCCAACTGGTAGTGGTTCACACAAATATTTACATGGGTATACATAAATTCGTTATATAGATTGATTATGCTAGTCATTAACACTTACTTATAACTTCCTCTTAGAATTCTTAAGTATAGATAAAATATACAAATCTTATCCTAAGGTCGTAACCCACTTAATTACATGGGTAAGTAACTTATCCCTTCCCAAAGTTATCAACTGTAGTTCACCCACAAAACCCTTATGATCTCATTGTAATGGATTAAGGCATAAAATTGAATAAAGAGAAACTTGAACCAATTACAAATTACATCCTTTGGAATACATTACCAATGGTATTTAAAATAATATATTTATTGCCTTCTCAAAGTATTTTTCTAAGGTCTTATTCCCCAGACTTCACTATTTACATCAAGTCCGTCATACATGGGTCAATTTGGAGTATGGCGCCTTAATCAAATCGGTCTTAATGGAATAGACAGGTCTTTACACAAGCTGGTACTCCACTCAACCTCCTCCTACCTACCACTATCAGTTTTCCATTTCCAATGGAAACATGGGCATGTGAACTATGATATTATGGATCACTCACCAATCAATATCTCGCCAACTTTTTAGTTTGTGGAGGGTGAGGTAGCTTATATATAGAGTTATCTCTTGTTGAACTTGGTGCCATTAATGGACATTACCCGGGTTCCCATGCCTTCAATATTTTCTATGTGAAGAGGCTTTTGAACACTGAGACTCTTCCTCCTTTTGTTTCCAGTAAATTTTAGCAAAGCAGTACTATGGTGTTCTCCTCTCACAAGTTCCTTGTTTTGTTTCCTCTAGGAAGGAACACTCTAGTAAGTCTTGTTCTAAATATTTTTGTTACACTTAATCTTTGCATTTGTTAGTTGCATTACCACTGAATTGTTTTTTTTTAAACTAGGTATTCAAACCCTTGCTAACTATAACAACTCCTTTGTTACGAAATAAATGTAAGTGAGTACACTAGTGGTACATACAATTCATTTATGAATTACATCCTATAATGCAAGTTCATTATACAACATCATTGCTACTAAAACCATAAATCATGACACCAAGAAATCCAGGATATCTACCCATCCAACCTACCTGCAAGGTTAGGACCTCCAAGACACATAATCAATGCTCAAGTCTAAAATTCATCCAATTGATTTTGACCATTTAAGGTCTCAATATTGGCAATTTTTTTGAGGAAAAAGGAAGCATCTAATTCCCGTACCCAAACTCAATCTAGACTCAGGATTAAGATAACAATAAAGTACTTAATCATAACACAAATTTAATCATTCAATTTCTCAAATACTAGACAAGTTTTCTTCCCTTAAGGTTACAATAAAAATAATTAACCATCATCTAGATAATATTCCATCTCCTTATGAAATCTATCATATAATTATTACTCACCATTAAACAAAAATTTCTTCCCTCAAGGAAATACAAGAATCAACCATTATTCCATATTGTAACAGTCCTTCATTGTACGACCAAGTAAGTAGATACTATTAGTTAAAATACTATATATATATATATATATATATATATATATATATATATTTCAAAGAGAAAAGAAGATAAAAGAAAATCTCTCAACACTAAGAGGAAACTGTAAGATTACTCTGTATTTTCTGAACTAAAAGACACTGTGATGAAATAGTTATGCAACTATGTGACTGTATGTTCTGAGAATGAGTTAAGATTTTGTTTTGAGACCCAGACTTTCTCTTCTGAGTGTCACAGTGAAAACATGGCCAGTGCCAACTCCAGAAGTGGGCAAACGACCCCTTGAAGTCGCAAAGTTTAGGAGAAACAATGCAAGGTGTGCGCAGAGACCATTCAAGTCGGGCAATGACCCTAAAGTTCTGAATAATGAACTTCAGAAGAGACAATGAAAAACTTACACAGAGTAGGAGCACTAAGTGCGTATGAAACCTTTTTAAATTCCAGAGCTCACAAGGGAAGTGCAAGTGAGCGTTGGAGTTCACTTCATATAAGTGACAAGATCAAGAGAAAAAGTGTGAGTAGGGTTTCAAGTGGGGACTCAAGGAGTGTAAAAAAAATCGCTTTTTAAGAAATGGTGGATGAGATATTCTCGTGAGGATTTGAAATCCCCAATTCCATTAGATCATACAGGAGGAGTGCACTCATTAATCCCTGAGTCCTTCGAACGTCGTTACTTCGACACATTTGAGTCATTTGTATTAAGTGAGCCTCGAAGCCCAAATTTGTGGAGTGAATATACACCGAAGATCAATGGGTGAATGCAAACCGTTGGATCCTCAAGGGGTTCGATGATTCAACAAGTTTGATTTGTAACTGACTAAGGGATAATAATCCCCTAAGCTCCGAAGTCATGGAGTAAAGGAAATCTATGGATCTGGTGATCAAACAAGGACCGTTATATCTCTGAGCCTTCATCCTTCAGAAGTTTAGTAGTTTGACACTTCGACAAAAATGAGTCATAGTAGTTAAGGAATAAGAAACTATGAAGCTGTGAAGTTCGGAGTAAATCCTGACCATTAGTTGTTGGGTACATGTGTCTGAATATTTCTGATTATTCAACATTCGACTATCCATAATTTTAGGGGTGAAAGTTGCTTGGGTGCAGAAAGTCCCGAAGTCTCGAAGCCTGGTGTTAGTCCTGACCATTTGTTCATGGGTGAATGTGCACCATAAATTTCCACCCTTCACCAATTCTGCATTCGATAGTTCAGGAGTTTGGTAGTGATCAGGAGAAAGAATATCAAAAGCCCGGAGTTTCGGTGTTGATCATTGTTGTCAGCTATATGAGGGATGTCGAGCATTGATCCCTGAACTCTTTGGGAGTTCGGCAATAAGGGTGTATTAGTTCAAAGTTGAAAGGTGCAAAGAAACTTCAAAGCTTGGAGTTCCAGAGTGGATATCCACCGTATATTCTTATATGAGGAGGAATCATGTCAGCCATTCGATTAAAGTCATAACCAATGACGAAGGAAGGTGGAAGGTAGGGTAGAAATCACATATGTCAGTCAACCTCGAATTAAGACCGAGTTCAGCTGGTAACACTCTGAGTGAAAAGGGAGTGTTGGAGTTGAAGAAACCTCCAAAGCGTCGGAGTTTTGGAGCTCTGAATAAGACCTTTTTGGGTTAGCACTAGGTTCTATCCCACGGTCACATGCATAACTATTAAGGTAGGAGAACTAATTCCTACAGTTTAAACACACTTGAAACTTGAGAAAAGAAAAAGAAAGAGACAACGAACCAACGGGTTCTAAATTCTTAGATTCATATATTGACAACAGCCCTACGAGTTTTCCCAAAAATTTGGATTTATAAAAATAAATAGAGACTCCACACTTCTAATAAATTCATATTTGTCAACAAGCTCAATAAAGAATCGAGGATACAAATTTTGGAATTAATTCCTAAATTTACCAGCGAACAATACACTATTAAATTTCTTTAAAACTAATCTCAACTAAAAACCATGATCATAAGGACTTCAAGTATGGAATAAAATACATTTTTAAAAATAATAGACCATACACAATATCATTTCGAATTTTACAAGAGGATCAAGCCACCCAAAAATAGAGTTCAAAAATGCTAGAAATTACAATGAAAATTTGAAAATTGTAAGCACCGTAACAATTATTTTCTTGAAAAAAATTGTAACAATTTGACATTAATACTTTCTATTGATTCTACCACAACCATACCAAATCTAAAATACTAATATACTCGTACTACAAACAAACACAAAATATAAAAATATTGGGACCAATGAAGTTTGTGTAATGAAGATTCCCTTCCAAGTCTTGCGCTCCTTTCTTACTTTTGCTTATTAATCATAGAGACTTCATCGATACCTCCCAATCAATTCTATGGGTACTCCTTTTCCCCCTTACCCCCCCGATCCGCAAAGGGGCTAAGCACAAAAACAAAAACACAATAGCTTTTGATCTTACGTCACAAGGAAGAGCTTCCACTCTTTTCACAAGCTTGGAGTCCCAACTCTCACAAGTAAAACATAGTCAAATCAAAATTCGACAACATAACAATGCTCAAAAGGTTCGATCCTTTTCCCTTCTACATCATTTCTTTTATATAAAGTTTCGTCACTCACACTTGTCCTCATGCACAAATAATTAGATTTTTAATTAAATTAATTAGTATTATTCACCCACACACTTGTCACCCTCTCCCCAAGTTGCACAAGCAATTACCAATTTTATTTTATTTAAAGAGTGAAATTCCCTCAGTCCCCAATCTGTTCCAATTTGTGTTCTTAGGTCTCCCTTTGTTCCCCAAATTTCCATTTAATGAGTGTCTCCTAACTAGATCTTAGTTAGAGTTGGATTAGGAGTCTTCTTCTAGTTACACTAGTGGTAACTTGACTCTAGATGCCATTCTATGTGTACACCTATTCTCTCATATTATTATTTCTTCCATTTTAAAAATCCAATTTATTAATTTCATGCACACATGTGCATTTTATCCAAACTTTAGATTTTACTCAATTTTTTTTTTAGAATTTGATTTATCTTAATTCTTTTTATTTATTTAATTTTTTAATTAGTCCCATAATTAAGCTTAGACTTACACTTAGTATTAGACTTAGGCTTAGAATATTTTTAGGCTTATAATTAATAATTTATTGTTCAATTAATTATTTTATTCTAACAAGGTCTAATCACTTCAATGTTTTCTGGAACACCTAGATTTGTTGCCTCAATTTTTTAATTATGCGACGTGCCCTTCAAGACACACCTTCATACTCCAAGGGCGCCACTCTCCTTTGAATTGTTTTGAAATTTTGTCCGACCCTTCGGAGTCAATAATCCATTCGGTCAACCTTATGAGAGACTAACGACTTCTAAGGAATAAGAACTCTTCCTTATTGTGCAACCCTTAGAAATATTTGTGAGCAATTGTCTCAGTCTGCCCTCACGACATCATGGAACACTCAAACTTGGTAATCGTTAACCTATAGTTATGGCCACGGTGAGAGTGCTAGTAGGTTGTGACAGGGATGCTTCCACACCTCTGCCTCAATGTCTGGTTTTTTGTGCATGACACCTCTACTCCTTATGTAAGCTGGATTAGCAAGCATCGTCAAGCCTGCATCCACTAACAAAAACACTATCAATAGTTTATATGAATAATCATACTATAATCAATCATATGTCACAAGTGCGGAAATGAGATACTAAATTGAAATACAACACACTTCCTCACTCAATCCGGAGTCCAAGGAAGTTCATTGAGGCCATCAACTTCCATAACCTGTGATGTGTTCTGCACACTAAGGATGAATCGTCAATATAATATGCCAATATATATACATCATATTAACAATAAGTTACAATAAATCATCATTATCATCATATATAACCAATAAGTGAAATGAAATCATAATATACCATAACCGGATCACTTGCATGCAAGTGTCCTCAAAGAATAAGTCAATAAAAGTGTGTTCAATAGAGCGGGGTGTTACACTAACTTTGTGATAACGATTTATGTAACAAGTTGAAACCATTGGTCTGACAGTGTTATCAGAAGATAGGGGAATGTTTCCCACACACAACACAATACATTACTGCAAGGTAAGTATGTATGAGCTACTATATCTCATACAGAGTTTGGTTCTTCCTTTAGTTCGTGCTCTTTCTCACCCACACTTAATTAATTCATACCTGTAGTTGATTATATTTCTAGGGAAACATGATTCAAGATACAGGTGGTTTTGGATTACTTGACATATTGTATACCGTCAATGGTTTTCTAATCATTACAGGTAAGGAACAATCACTATACTCATTCCAAGTCTTGATTTGAACGACTTATTTATACCTATATTTACCCGATACCTATGTCTCTTATTTACAAAGATAGATATATTTTGAGACTTATAGGAAAATCTTCCTTTCTAGATTAAGAGTTTCTACCTTCTGTAATCATGTTCTCAGATAGGGAAGAGGTAATTCATGTATAACTACCATCTCAGGCTTGTCGTTGGACTTTGTAGTGTTTACTATTAAACCAGTTTTATGGTGTTCATCGTTATGGTTAGGAAGGTTTGTTGTACATTCCATTTAAGGTTTAAATAATACCCATAAAGAATTGTTTATTGTCGTTTAATTATTCTTTACACAGACTCATTCTGTAATAGTTTTATTGTGGAATTGGTATCGTAGGGCTAATGTTCATATCTACCTAGGAGTTTGCAACCTCTTAAATCTTTCATATATTTTAAGTTGGTTGTAATACCATGTCATTTTTTTTATGAATGCTACATTTGTTTGTAACGACTCTAGGGTATTTTCTTTTATTGATGAAGGTATTTCAGTATAATGGATAACATGATTCTATATGGATAATGGCTAATTTGATTTTGTACCTACATAATGTTTGTAATATAAAATTTACCATTCATTTTGGTTACACACACAGTGTTTTGTCCATTTATTTCTAATCATCGAAAATAGTAAAGAGAATCTAGTTTTATAGCCACAAACTATTGGAGATACTTCACACACACCTAGGATTTATTTTTCCTAAGGTTTTTCTTATGTTTAGTAGTCATTATTCAATCTCCTATATTTTAGGGAGAATATTTCTCTAGGAGAATATTCTCTTCAGTTCACACTTCAGTTTGATTATTTGAGTGGAGTCTAGATGGCACAATAGTATTATCACCATGCGAAATTGGGATCATCACCAACTAATGCACATTTTCCTTGGGATCATAACCATACTAGTGCATTACTCATGATTCCCTAATCGCCTCCTCCCTTCACTATGGTTTAGTCAGTTAACCGAAGACTGAGAGACTAGTTAACTCAGAATAGGTGGTCGTTCACTCCCGTAACTGCCTTAGAGACTAGACTAGGTATAAGTTTACTCTTGTAGTTGTTGGTGTGTGTCCAGATCACTCTAGACCACCAATATGGCACATTTTCTTCTCCTCCAGTGCACATTAGTTGATTTATATAGATTATATCATGTGTAAATTATCATTCATTCATTTGGTTAATGAGAATTCTTCCATTCTTTCTCTTTTGCTTCTCTTTTCTCATATTTTCACTGAAACTGTGTATGTAAATTCCTAGCTAGATCTATTTTGTGTAGGTTCAAAAAATTTACATGGTATCAGAGCCGAGATACTACTAGGGAAAATACACACCAAATTACTTTTGCAAGTATTGAAGATTGAAGACAGCAAGAAAATGGAATTTCCAAAAGAATTCATTCTTACACCATAAAATTTCTTTACATGGAAAGAGAAGATGATAATTCATATTCAAGGTAGAGGATTAAAATATTTAACCATGAAAACAGAGACAAAACCAACTTCAGCCATAGAAAAATCCAAGTATCTAAATCGAATGGATGAAGCGTTTGGAACAATTTGCAATCTCATTTCTCCTGAACTCGTCTTTCACATATCCTCCTGTAAAACCTCCAATGAAGCTTGTACCACCATGAAAGGTATTTTTAGAAAATAGGATGAGATGATGGGACACATTCTTGAGGTGTAATTTCTCAAATTGGATCCAAAAACCTTCGACAATCTCCAAGATTTCTTTACCAAATACAAGGATTTGTTGCCGCAAATGGTTCTCACCTTTCTCTCTGAAATTAGTGTAGAATAATTAGTGTTTGTATCCACATTATATTCAGTTAGGTTCACCCATAGATCCACCTGGATGATTTCCTCTCTTGAGGTGTTTTTCAAGTCTCTAACACAAGAGTAGAACAAGCTCATCAATATGGGAAAAATCAAAGGCCCAAAGACACATGCATTTAATGTGAAAGATTGTAGTGGTATCGATATTAGAAATATAAATACAAAGAAAAAAGGAAATCACATGCAAATTTGAAGAAGGAAGGGTACTCAAAACCCTTCAATGATGCCTTCGGATCAAAAGGTGGAAAGGGAAGAAAAGGGGAGAAATGCACTTGCTTCCATAAAGGATTCCATCCAGAATCTGCATGTATGAAGAAATACATAGATCAAATTGCCCAAATACTTCAGCAAAAAAACCTTGGAGATCGTATCCTGAAGAATGACAAGAAGAAGAAGCCAAAAGATCATAATCCCAAGAAAGGAAATTCTAGTCATGCTTTGAATGTGATCAACTCCTCTCCCAATGCTTGGATCGTAGATTCAAGTGCATCACACCGCATGGATTCCATAAAAGAAGTCTATTATTCAATGGATGCATGCAAATTTCATCCTATTTTGATGGGGGACAACTCTCCCGACGAGGTCACCGGCAAAGGAAGAATTGAACTCACAAACAAAATCTTCGAGAATGTTCTTCACGTTCCCAAACTTTCCATCAATCTTCTCTCCATGTATCAGATGACTAAATATGACACCGAAAGAGATTCATATTCACAACTGATGCAATGGATATCTATTACATGCAAATGAATTCCAGGGTTTCTATCGGTGAGGTAAATCATCAATCTAGACTCCACAGATTTTCTGAATTTATTAAACAAGATTATGCATTACTTCTTACCCATGCTAATGAAAGAAATAGGGCATGACATGAAAGGTTCAAGAATTTAAATTTTAGATATATGAAACAAATTGGCAAGCATGGAATAGTTGATGGTCTACCTGACATCCACTTCTCCAAAGGAATTTGTGAGGGGTGTTTTCTTGGAAAACACCCTCAAGAGAAATTCGATACAGGAAATACTCAGAGGGATTCCTCTCGTTTAGGTATGATCCATAGTGACCTCACAGTCCCTTTTCCACATCCATCGATTAGTAAAGCAAGGTAATTGCTCATTTTGTTTTATGATTTCTAATGCTTCACATGGATTTTCTTTCTCAGGAAAAAATCATAGGTCTTTCAACACCTCAAAGATTTAAAATCCCTTGTTGAGACACAGTGAGGAAAGAAAAACAAATTCCTTCAAATAGATAATGGGGAGAGTATGTCAACCATGAGATACAAAATATTTTTCATGAGGAAGAGATTTAGTTGTAGCACATGGTTCCCTATACTCTACAGCAAAACAAAGTTGTTGAGCAGAAAAATAGATCTCTAAAAGAGATTGCAGATTGCATGCTACATGCAAAGTCGCTTCCATAGAGATTATGGACTAAAGCACTTAATTTTTCAAAATACATCCAAAATATATCTCCCCATAGATCTGTCAAGGATAATACCCACTACGAGGTTGGAGCAACATCAAAACAAAAGTGAGCCACTTTCATATTTTCGGTTCACATGCATCCGCTAGGATTCCCTCTAAGAAGAGGAAGGAAATTGATCCATAGAGTGTATCTTTGTTGGATACCCCAATGGTGTGAATGGATATAGAATCATTGATCTTTCCTTTGAATGGCTCATCATTGAAATAAGTGTCCAATTTAAGTGTCTCGCATGTACCTCGACAGACGCATGCAAAATTTTTTGTTCTTCCACCTGTCAGAGATAATGAGAATGCACATGACAAATATTATTCAGATGAGAGTTCTAATTTAGAGGATTGACATGATCCAGATTCAAAGTTAGTATAGTCAGATGAAGAGTTAGTGCATCCAAATGCATATGAAGAGCCAAAGCAGAGGCCCAAGTGGGACAATACTACTCTTCAGGATGCAAGGGATATTGTTTCGGATCCAGCTGATACTAGGAGGAATCGATTTGATTTTAAGGAGCCTCCTCTTCACTCACTACCACTAAATTGATGCCACCTAGGCCAATTTTCTTGGATCATTCTTCAGATCCATAGTCTTATGGCGACGTTTCTAGAAATACCTTTTGGGAATCCACCATGCAGTAGGAGTACAACTCCATACTCAAGAACCATACTTGGGATCTGGTTCCCCTTCCTTCAGGAAAGAAACTTGTCAGGTGCATATGGGTCTACAGGACCAAGAGTGCAAAGGATGGATAGGTTAGCAGATACAAAGCCAGGATAGCTTCCAAAGGCTTTCATCAAGTGCATGGCATTGACTATGATGAGACATTCTCTCTAGTAGTGAAGATGGATTCCATATGTTTGGAACTTTCCATTGTGACATCCAAGGGATGGGAAGTCCATCAGATGGACGTGAAGAATGCATTTCTTCATGGTGATCTCTCTGAGGAGATATATATGGAGCATCCCCAAGGATTTATGCAGGATTGGTCTTTGGTTTTTTGACTAAAGAAGTTTCTTTCTAGCCTAAAGAAGGTTCCAAGGGCATGGTATGCCAATATGGACTCCTATCTATTGTCACAGAACTTTGTACTTTGTAAGTCAGACCCAAATGTTTACACGCTCAAGACGGTCGGTTTGCTTCTACTCCTAGTTCTATATGTTGATTATCTGTTGATCATCGATTGCTCAAATTCAATGATTATTGTAGTAAACAGGATTATGCATGACAAGTTTTTGATGACGGACATGGGTCTTCTATATTTCTTCCTTGGACTTGAGATTAGTCAGGATGCATCAGGCATCAAATTGTCTCAAGCCAAGTATGCATGATATCTCCTTGAGATATTTCACATGACATATTGCAAGTCTACCCCAAATGCTTTCCTATCAGTAGTCATACTTGAGGATGGAAGGGAAACTCCACTGGTTGACAACACATTGTAAATACAACTAGTTGGGAGATTGTTGTATCTCACACACTATAGACCAGACCTCTCCTATGCAGTTGGAGCAGTATACAGGTTCATGCAGGAGATGCATGAGATGCATTGCAAGGATGAAAAGTGTATCTTTCAATACATACATGGAACCATCACCTTTGGGATTCACTATTCAACAGACTCTTCATTGGACCTCATTGAGTTCACTGATTCTTACTAGGTCTGCGATAGCATTGATCACAACTACACATATGGTTACTCACTTAGTCTTGGTTCTAGGCCTATTTGTTGGTCGATCAAGAAGAAGGATGTTATTTCTCTATCTTAAGTTGAGGAAGAGTACATAGGGGTAGTTACCATAACCATTCATGCTATGTAGCTACAACATTTTCTCACTGAGTTGGGAATTCAGTTTCATTGGTCGATTGTGATCTGGTGTGACAACCATAACACTCTGAAGTTCTGTAGAGATCTAGTTCAAAAGAAGTGGATGAAGCACATCGATATCCACATGCAGTACATATGTGACTTAGTGCATGAGGGAATCATTGACCTGGAGTTTTTTCCTTCAACAAAACATACTGTAGACATCTTCACCAAGACCTTCATTGAGAAGAATTTTATTTCTCTGCGTAGTCGTCTTGGAGTGAAGGACACAATTTCCTAGCAACTGTTAGTTCTTCTTTTTAGATACATTGTACTTTGAGGGGGGGTTTCCCATGAGTTTTTCTCTCTTTCCTAGTTTATTTCAATGTATCTTTTGTATTTGGGTACCTAACATGGCCTTGTTTCTGGGACCCATTCTTTATTTTCACCATAGTGATGTTCAGGGGGGTGTTGGAGATACTTCACACACACCTAGGATTTATTTTTCCTAAGGTTTTTCCTATGTCTATTAGTCATTATTCAGTCTCCTATATTTTAGGGAGAATATTCCTCTAGGAGAATATTCTCTTCAGTTCACACTTCAGTTTGATCAGTTGAGTGGATTCTAGATGCCACATTTGGATTATCGCCATGCAACATTAGGATCATCACCAACTAATCTGCATTGTCCTTGGGATCATCACCATACTAGTGCATTACTCATGATTCCCTGATCTCCTTCTCACTTCACTCTATTTTAGTAAGATAATTGAAGACTGAGAGACTAGTTAACTTAGACTAGGTGATAGTTCACTCTTATAGCTTCCCAAGAGACTAGAATAAGTGGAAGTTTACTCCTTTAATTGTTGGTGTGTGCCTAGATCACTCTAGACCACTATGGTGCATTATCTTATTCTCGAGTGTGCATTAGTTGAGCTATACATAGTATATCTTGTGTAAATTATCATTCATTTATTTGGTTAATGAGAATTCTTCCATTAATCTTTCTCTTCTACTTCTCATTTCTCAAATTTTATCTGCAACTATGTATGTCAATTCCTAGCTAGATCTATTATGAGCAGGTTCAACACATTTACACAAACCACATGCATATTATTTTTATGATATATGTGAAACAAGAAAATTCATTTTTTTTAAAAAGGGTTAGAGTAGCTACTCCTAATGAACAATTAGAATCTTTCTTTATTTAAATTTTATCATAGATAATCTTTAACCAAGAAATATTACCTTACTAGGGTTTAAATTCATATTCAAAGGTTACTTCTGTGAGATTATTTCTCTACTAAATACAAATGAAAAATATTTAAATAGGAGTATTTAAGTCACCTCTGCAAGGAATGATCTGGCTGAGAATACTCTGATTATTTCTATATCTAATCTTCCTCTCCAAATGTTAATGGTAATGAATTGGATAAGAATTATCTGGTTAATTATAATCTCACATCAATATGTGTAACAATATATTACTGAGAACATATATAGAAGAATGTAGATTAGCATCCAACTAGCTTGACAAGATTTTACCAGTCATCTAAAACTTTAAACATTTGAGATAATAATTCTAAAGAAGTAAAATAACAAAGGTAGATACACAAATCTGAACCAAAATTATTTACTAGAACAACTTGAGGAGAGCTTCCATCTCCTCCCAACCATAGACTAGAGTAGAAACACACTGCTAGCTCTTGTCTCCCCCAAGCAAACTAATTTTTTCCAAAGGAAAATGAAAATGTCAAGAACCTTCTCAAGGTAATTTCCAGAACTTGGCTCTTTCTTAGAACCACCAAGCTCTAACTCTACACAAGTACTCAACAACGTCTTGTTTACACCATACTTTTTTTTGTTTCTTCTCCCTTCTTTTACCAAGATGAGAATCATAATAGACTGCCTAGGTCTTTTTCTTTCCTTTTTGCAGTTAGACTTCTCCCTAAATCTTGGGAGTCTTGGCCTAACTTTTTGCTAGCTTGTTTCCCAACCTCTCACACTCTTGGGGGTAGGTTCACACTTGTACTCATGGACAACAATCACTTTTACCCTGGTGATTTCTATCCTTTCTCCACTTGTACCATGGAATACATTATTTCTCTTATTATAGCTAGGTTCTCTCCTCAATTTATCTCAAGCAATGTTTTTTAAATAAAATAAAATTAAAAATAATATTTACATAAATACTTTTCACCGTCTATTATATATGATGATCAAAATGTTAATCAATTTTTTTTCCAATGTCATAACTCAATATTCATAATCACTTAAGATTATTCAAATATTTAAATTGGAGGGATGCCACATCCTTCCTCGCTTGAACTTAACACCATCCTTAGTGTTCCAATCAAGCATCCCAACCTTGGAACATAAATTGATAGGCTTTCCTCATAACCTCCTCCATTTCCCAAGTAGCTTCCTCAGGACTAAAGTGCCTCCACTACACTATAACCTGAGTGATGGATTTGTTCCGTAATAGAGTTTCTTTCTTGTCGAGTGTACATAGCAATTACACTTGAAACTCTCCCTTTGGTTCCACCTGGATTATATTCCAATTTACAAAATGAGTTATATTAGGCACATATTTCTTCAATAATGAAACATGAAACACATTATGTATTTTCAGATGGAATGGTAGTGCAAGTTGGTAGGCCATTAGTCCTACTCTGGATAATACTTCAAGAGGTTCACAATAACATGGTGATAACTTAGAACTCTTTCCAATTCTGAGTGAATTGTTTAGGGGTTTTATTTTTGTGTAAACATCGTCTCCAACATTGAACTCCATGTGTGTATTTTTTTAATCTGCATAACTTTTATGCATGTCCTATGCACTTTTCAAATTTTGTTTCTCTTTCTGCACTACTATTTCCATTTCCTTTTTCATGTCAAGTACTATAATAATCATGTCAACGGGATTATCCCAAATCAACAATGTCCTACACCTCCGACCGTATAATACTTCAAAAGGACTTATCTTTAAAGATGATTGATAACCATTGTTGTATGTAAATTCAATTAGGTGAATATAATCTTCCCATTTTGTTGGGAAATGTCAATCCATAGTGTACATTCGCAACATATCCTAAATAATACAGTTAGTCCTTTTGGTCTGACCTTGAATTTGAGGATGGTAAGCAGTGCTAAAATTCAATTATGTATCCATTCCACTAAACAAAGTATTTCAAAATTTGGAAGTAAATTTTGTGTCTCTATCAGAAATGATTGGTTTAGGCAACCCATGCACCTTGAAATTTTCCTTCATAAACAATTCTACAATGTTTATAGATTTATAAGTGGATTTTACTGGAATGAAATGTGATGCTTTTGTAATTTTATCTATCACAACCATAATCGAATCATTGTGCTTCTTTGTTATAGGTAATCCGGTGATGAAGTCAATACAGATCACTTCCCATTTCCACTTTGGAATGGGTATGGGCTATAATCCAACTGGGTGTTGGTGCTCTTCTTTAACCTCGTGGCACTCTAGACATTTAGTAATATATTCAACTACTTATCTCTTCATTTTAGGCCAAAAATATTTTTTATTTAATGACATTATTGTCTTTTGATACCCCAGATGGCCCGAATATGGTTTCTTGTGAACCTCTCCTAATGTTAAGTTTTTCAGTTCTGCATTATTCGACACAAAAATTATGTTCTTATACAAAATTAAAACTTCTAGGATGCAACTAAATTTTGACCATTTATAGTTAGAGAATCAATCTGACAGTTTTCTCAAATTATGTTCTTATACAAAATTAAACCTTCTAGGATGCAACTGAATTTTGACCCTTAATTAGTTAGAGAATTAATCTGACAGCTTTCTCAAAATTTTCAATTCTCTGTTTTAAATTAGATTGGATGTTGCTACTACAAATTGCATTTAAATTTCTACTAAGGGAATATGCCACCTTATTTTCCATTCCTTTAATGTGTTCTATAATAAATCAAACTCACTTAGGAAATCCAAACACCTAGCCTGTTTGGCATTTAAGTGCTTTTAATAAAAAAGATGTGTGAGACTAACATTGTATGTTTTCAACAAAAACTTATTTCCTAATAGATAATGTCACCACATTTTTAAAGCATGTACAATAGTAGTAAACTCAAGGTCATCCAGAGAATAGTTTTCTTCATGAGACTTTATCTTTCTTGACTCATATGCAAATACATTCCCTTCCTACATTAGTACTCCCCCTAAAATTTCCTTGGATGCATATGTACATACTACAAAGTCTCTGTGTGGATCTGGTACTTTTAAAATGGGTGCGGTAGTTAACAAGTGTTTTAACTTTTAAAAAAATTCTTTCCATTTTTCTATCCGTTTAAAATTGGTTCCCTTTTTCTCTAAAGATGTAAAAGGGTAAGCCAATTTTGAAAACCCTTCAAAGAATCTCCTATAATAACATGTAATGCCCATAAAAGATTGGATATCTAAAACATCTTTCAGAAATGTCCAATCCAAGATAGATTTGACCTTCTAAAGGTCAACAACAATTCACCCTGTGGAAATCACATGTCCTAAGTATTGTAACTTACTCTGATAAAATTCACACTTACTATACTTTGCATACAGCTGATGTTCCATTAAGTTTTGCAGAACCATCTCCAAATGTTCTTCATGTTCCTCCTTTGTTTTGGAATAGATCAATATATCATCTATAAACACTATCACAAACTTAGATTCCAAGTATTTTATTAGCATGCTATTCATGAGGCACATAAAGGTTGCAAGAGAATTTGTTAATCCAAAGGGTACCACTATGAATTCATAGTGTCCATACCTAGTTCTAAAAGTAGTTTTATGTATGTATTCATATTTTATGATGACTTGATGATAACTTGACCTTTAATCTATTTTAGATAAGATTTTAGCCTCTCCAAGATGGTCAAATGGGTCGTCAATATGGAGTAAAGGGTACTTGTTTTTTATTATCATTTTGTTCAGTTGTCGATAGTCAATGCACAACCTAAAATTTCCATCCTTATTTTTCACAAATAAGACTGGTGCACCCCATGAAATCACAATTGGTATTATATACTTCTTACCGAACAACTCTTGGAGATACATTTTTAGTTTATTCATTTTATGATTAATCATCCTATATGGCGCTTTAGAAACTAATGTTGATCCTGTTAGCAAATATATTGTAAAATCTATATCCCTTGTAGGAGGTATTCCTAGAATTTCTTCTGGAAACACATCCTAAACCTTACTTAATATAGGATCATTAGTCAACAAATATTTAACCGTATTTTGTAGACTTTCATTTATATGTACAACATATATTTCACAACCCTTTCTAGCATTTTGTTTCAACTGTAAAACAAAAATCTTCCTCACTTATGCCCCACGAGGTATTCCCTTAATTTTTTTATTACGTCCTAGCTCATCAAAGCAATCAAAAGTTTTTATTTTTACAATTCACTACAGCTGCATGATTTTCAAGCCAATCCATGCCTATGAGTTTGTCATAGGATCCCAAAGGTGATAAATTCAAATCCACACTCATTTCCATTCCTTCTATTTTTATCGTACAACCTTTGACCAATTCAAATACCTTTTGCTTAATACCGATGGATAATTTTACTAACCAAGACTTATTATGTTTTACCTTATTCAATTTTCAGTCCTCAACAACCATGGGGAAACATAGCTTAACCTTGCACAGGGGTTAATTAAAATAGAGACAGATTTTTGGTTTATATTACCTTCAATTTCTACCATTCTAGACTGATGGTCATCCTGTCGATTCGCCAATTCCATAATAATCTTGTGATTGCACCATGCCATGTCATTAACTTTCACTGCCTGATGAACATTATGCATCGCTGAGTTTCTATTCTCGTTTTATATTTCTTTCTAAGATCAAACTTGCTATTTTTGTTCTTATCTTGCCATGTTTTCGTATTTTCAGACCTTTGTTTAAACTGATTATAACACAATTTAGTGTCTCTTGATACCTTGTCCATCGTATTAGGATTAAGCAACTCAATTTTATCCTTATATACTTGAGGAAAACAATGCATAAACCATTGTACCTTTGATTTCTCTTCTCTAAGGTAAGGTATGTACCTCATCATATTTACAAATTTGGTAATAAAGTATTTGATGGTCATATGTCCTAGTTTATGGTCATGACATTATTTAGTATTTTCATTGAAATACCTTTATGTTAAGTATTTCTATTTAAAGTATTTCTTAAGTCTTTTCCAAGTGAGCTCACTCCTCTTAATTTTGTTTACTCTATTTGTTTCCTTCCACCAAATAACATCTTTCCTACCTAGTTGATATACTTCCAATTGATCCCTTAAATTCTGTGAGTAATTATAAGTCTAGAAATATTTCCCCATGTTTAGGAGCTAGGATTATGATCCCTCTTCAGTCACTGCATCAAAACTGGGTGGTATTATTTTTTTAAATTCACCAGTCAATTCAGTTGTGTACCATTTTTGTTTTTGTTTTTTAGGTGTTTCCTTTTGCAAGGTGTTATCTTCATAAATGTTATTGTTATTTTCCTCAGTCATCGATGCTACTATGTCACTAAACACCGGGTGTTCCCTTTTCTTATGCGATTCATATTTAGAGACTTCCTTCTTAGCAATAGTAGAGGTATGTCCTACATTGTTATTCTATTTCATCTCGGTCATATTCTTGAGTAAGATTTCATTTAGTTCCTCTTGTGCTTTACTTTCTTTCAACAATTTTTCATTGTCTTCTTTAATAATATGTAATTCGTCCTTTATACTTCTCATGGTTTCAAGTACCTCTAATGAATTTTTTTGAGGATATTCGTTGTTGAACTCTACATACATTTTAGGTCCACTTGGAGTTATTTTCCCAACTTCATCAACCACGTTTCTGTAGTTTTTCTTTCTAATAATTGTAGGACAATTTTTATGTTAATATCCTCTTTTAAATAATTCTGCAATAATTTCCTAATTTATTAATGCGACATTTTTTTTTAAATTACTTGAGCTCATAATGCCCTAATGTTTGGAACCTGCTCTGATACCATTTCTAACATCACTTTAAATGGATATATTTTTTTAAATCTACTTCTGATCATTGTTTCAACATCGTTATAGTTCTATCTATAGTTTAGTGTCAAGGTGAACATTACTACTCTTTAAGTATTTCCATTTTATTTTTACATGACAGGTTATGACTTTCAAGCGATGACACTCATCAAGGCATCCACGCAACCTCTAAGGTAAATTGATAATTAAATTTTCTATTCAATATAAATAGTTCCTCCTAACTTGTGTGTTTATTCTCCAATATCCAGGGTCTTACTATAGTTGGGTATTTATATAGCGTCAAAGGCACATTTCCAAGTTATAGTTTCCAACTGGTAGTGGTGCACATAAATATTTACACAGGTATACATAACTTCATTATAAAGATTGATTATGCTAGTCATTAAAAATCACTTTTCATTTCCTCTTAGCATTGTTAAGTATGGATAAGATATACAAATCTTATCCTAAGGTCGTAACCCACTTGAGTAGATGGGTTAGTAACTTACCCCTTCCCAAAGTTATCAACCCTAGTTCACCAAAAAAAACCCTTATGATCTCATTATCATTGATTAAGGCATAAAATTAAATAAATAGAATCTTGAACCAATTATGAATTCCATCCTTTGGAATACATTACCAATGGTATTTAAACTAATATATTTATTTCCTTCTCAAAGTATTTTGCCAAGGTCGTATTCCCCAGACTTCACCATTTACATCAAGTCTTCCATACCTAGGTCAACTTGGAGTATGGCGCCTTAATTAAATTGGTCTTAATAGAATAGATAGGTCTTTACACAATTTGGTACTCCACGCAACCTCCTCCTACCTACCAGTATCGGTTTTCCATGTCTAATTGTTAACTTGGCCATGTGATCTCTGATACTACAGATCACTCACCAACCAATATCTCGCCAACTGTCTAATTAATGGAGGGTGAGGTAGCTTAGATCTAGATTTATCTCTTGTTTAACTTTGTGCCATTAATGGCCATCACCTAGGTTCCCGTACCATGAAGGTTTTCGAGGTGAACATGCTTGCGAACACTCAGACTCTTCCTCCTTTGTTTTCCAGTAACTCTTAGAAAAGTAGTATGCTGGTGTTTTTCTCTCATAAGTTCCTTGTTTTGTTTCCTCTAGGAAGGAACACTTTGGTAAGTCTTGTTCAAAATATTTTTGTGAAATGTAATCCATGCATTTGTTACCTGCATTCCCACTATATTTGTTTTTGTTAAAAACAGGTACTCAAACACTTTCTAACTCTTTGATAACAATTTATGTAACAGGTTGAAACCATTGGTATGATAGTGTTATCAGAAGAGAGGGGAACACCTCCCACACATGACCCAAAATGTTATTGCAAGCTAAGTATGTCTGAGCAATTGTATCTCATGACTGAGTTTTGTTCTTCCTTTAGTTTATTCTCTTTCTCACCTACCCTTAATTAATTCATACCTACAATTGATTCATTTTCGAGGGCAGCGAGATTCATGATAGAGGTGGTCATGGATAAATTGGAATCTTGGAAACCGTCAAGGGTTCTCTAATCATCACAAGTAAGGAAAAATCGTTGTACCCATTCCAAGTCCTCATTTGAACAACTTATTTCTACCTATATTTACTTGATACCTTTGTCTCTTGTTTACATAGATAGATATATTTTGATACTTACAGGAAACTCCTCCTTCCTAGATTAAGAGTTTTGACCTTCTGTAATCCTGTTCTCAGACAGGGAAGAGGTAATTCATGTATAATTATCGTCTCAGGATTCTCGTTGGTACATTGTTTACTATTAAACCACTTTCGTGGTGACCATTGTTATGGTCAGGAAGGTTGGTTGCGCATTGTATTTAAGGGTTAAATAATACCCATAAAAAATCGTTTATAGTTATTCTTTACACAGACTCATTATGTAATAGTTTTATTGCAGACTTGGTATCGTAGGTTTAATTTTCGATTCTACCTGTGAGGTTTGAAACCTCTTAAATATTTCATATATTTTAAGTTACTTGCAATACCATGTCATTTTTCTTGATGAATGCTACCTTTGTTTGTAATGACTCGGGTATTTTCGTTTATTGATCAAGGTATTTTAGTATAATGAATAACATGATTCTGTATGGATAATTAGATATAATGGATAAGTTGATTATGTATGTACAAAATGTTTCTCATATAAAATTTACCATTCATTTTGGTTACACAGTGGTTTGTCCATTTATTTCTAATCATTGAAATAGTAAATCTCATTTTATAGTCACAAACCACATGCATATTAATTCTATGTTATCTGTGCAACAAGAAAATTTACTTTGTTTAAAAAGGGTTACACTAGCTATTCCCGGAGAACAATTATAATCTTTCTTTATTTCACTTTTATTATAGGTAATATTTAACCAAGAAATATTACCTTACTAGGGTTTCAATTTGTTAGACACAGTGGTATGATATTGTCCTCGATGTCAACAACGTGCAGAAGAATCCAATACAAACCCAAATCTCGGAAGGAAGAACATTAATCAAATCTCAGAAGAGATGACGCACATGAGTCGTTCATTCTTATTTTGGGACAATCCAAGATCGTTAGATCGAGGCAAAGTCAAAGGTTGGGAAGGATTAAATCTCAATCGTCATATCTGAAGGAAGAGATTCATATGATCTCTCCATTCGTTAGATCCAAAAGGGACTTCATATGAATTCTTGACCATCCGATCGAGTTTAGTGGAAGGACAGTGTAAGCCAAACTATCCCAAAGTCTCATATTAAAATAACTCATGAAAACCATTGATATAATATCTCCTCGGGAGAAACATCAGCCATTGGATTAGGTGGTCAACTTTGGCACTGACCACTCTGGAGAAAAGGATTCTAGAGTAGGTGAATTTACCTGAAGGCCGAAGCCCCGACATCATGAACTCTGGCGAACTCCGACATTGACCATTCCATTGAAAAGGATTCTAGAACAGGTGAATTTACCCGAAGGCCAAATCCCCAAAGTCACAAACTCTGGTCAACTCTCACGCTGACCACTCCAGTGAAAAGGAGTCTAGAACATGTAAAAGTTCTCAAAGGTCGAATCCTTGAAGTCACAAATTCCCATTGACTGACATATCAGAGGAAGAATAGGAAATCCCATCAACCATTGATATATTCAGAGTGTGAAAAGGAAGAATGTGGTAAACTCCATCCTTGACCTACTCCGACGATAAACAACTCAGATAAACCAAAAACTCCTAAACCCTGGAGTTCCATAATAAATTAAGTCCATAGGATCAAGACAAGTTGAAAATATACGGTGTTAGATCTATTCAACACTTCGACAATAATCGAAGGATATTACAAATGTGTCAAAACTCCTGAAGCCATGAAGTATCGAAGTCATGAATTAATACGTGTGGAAAAAGGAAAATATGACATGTGCCCAAATCAAATGGTGACAAGTGTGAAGTTCAATGTGGCACATAAGGACTATAAAAATCATAAGCCAAGGTGACACATGGTAGCCACTCATCTAGTTCCATGTCAATAGTGACATTAAAAAGAAACATCAATCTTGTAGTACATCCTTTAGGGATATCCAACTTCTCCTACCAGCAAAACTACCTAAGCCCGAAGACCAAAGTCATGAATAGTCGAATACTTGGAGAGAAGGAGCTCCTTTGTGCCTAGGTCTATGGTCTGATCTCCTGGACACATGAAGGTTATCAAGCAGGGAGTGTTGATACACCCTTCAAAATAATTTTCTCTGGAAGAGTTGGAATATTGCAATGGCATGAGTCTCGAAATGTCGAAGTCCCTAAATGAACAAGAAGTGTCCATCCCAAATGTGCAAATAAAATGTTACCGTCAATATTGATAAGTGATTAAGCAGTTTTTTGGATTAACACTTAGATATCACCTATGGTCATATGGAATAGAGGTCTTGAAAGTGTGTCTGTGCAAGTTTAACATACATAGCAAGAATGTTTCCTATGTGAGGAAGGAACTTTGAACCAAACATGATCTGGATTCTTTCCTGATTGATATTAAGTGATCTAATACATACAATGCATTGGAAAGATAATCCAAAATCTCAAATATGATCTCTTGGAGAACCGAGGATGTAGAAGAATCTCAAGAATAAAATAAAAAGGCATGAGATCGAATTAAAAGAAATCGATTCATACCTGTGATCGATTTATGAAAAATCCCTCTTACTAAATCAAAAATCTTTCACGTTAAATGGTTGAATAAAATAGAGGGATTTATTAATTCTAAATTAAAATACAAATTATATTACTGTTAATTTAACTAAAGAGGTGCAATGGTCCAAACAAAGAGACAAAATGCTTCAATTATCACACCAACAGGAAGACAATATAAGAAAGAAAGAATGATGAAGAAGAAGTGTCTCTGCATTCCAGATAGAAGACCTAAAATAGAAGCAGAGTCCAAAGAAGAAGGACCAATAATATTTATGCAGTGGGGGTGGAAGGGAGGATCAAGGAAGGATTCACATCCTTTATTAAGTAAAGTGTGGATAAAATGGATTTGGTGCTTCCTAGGTTTGGTGCCCTAAAACCAAGGGAGTTGGTGCTTATTACGGTTGTTTCCCTAAAAAAAGCGAGTTGGTTCTTCCTAGGGTTGGTTCCCTAAAGACAAGGTAAGAGAGTTGGTGCTTCGTAGGGTTGGTTCCCTAAAGAAGGGGATTTGTGTCTCCTAGAGTTGGTTCTCTAAAACGGATTGGTGTCTTTCACTATCTCATATTATTCTTTATAAAAACTTGTAATTCCGGTTAATTATATTTATATAATTGATTTAATATACAAGTACATTTTTTTATCTATTTGGTGATTAATAAAATAACAAAGAAATTACTATTTTTTTAAAAAGAGGTAATATCGATTCACCCCCCCCTCTTAGTATTTCTAATAACTGGAAGGTAGATCATGACATGGATCAACAAGAGGGAATTTCTTCCAACAAAGCACCTTTGTTTAATGGAGGTGGTTATGCTCTCTAGAAAATATGAATGAAAATATACATGCCAGCTATTGGCTTTGATGTCTGTCAATTTGTTGTAGATGTTTACATTGCACTAGCTAATCCACCCACATATATTGCAGGAAACAATATTTGCAATGACTCAAGAGTTGTTAATACCATTCTAGGAGGATTGACAAATTTTGCATGTGTGAAGGTAATGCATTGTAAGTCAGCTAAGGAAATCTAGGACAAATTTGAGGTTTTATATGAAGGTAATAGAAAATTCAAGGAAGTCAAACTACAAATCTATAGAGCTTAGTTTGAAAATTTGAAAATGAAAGAATAAGAGAACATTGTTGAATACTTTGATAGGGTAGATGAGGTAGTTAATTCAATCAGAGAAACATGAGAATAACTTACCGATAAACCTATTGTACAAAACATATTAAGGTCATTACCTATGAGATATGATACCAAGGTCTCCACAATTGAAGATAGTCTAGAACTTGACAAAATCACAGTAGATCAGCTTCATGGAATTCTTATAGCATATGAGATGAAAACAGGGAGTGAAGAACCGTCAAAAGGAGAAACACCCTTTAAATCATCTAAAACAAATATGAGGTAGGAGAAAAAGGCCAATGATGAGTTATTAGATATATCTGATGAAGAAATTGCCAACTTCATGAAAAAACTCAAGAAAGCGTATGGGAAATACAAAGGAAAGATTCCTCTAATATGTTTCAAATATGGAAAAATTGGAAACTTTACCAATAAATGTCCCTATCCTAAGAAGGAGGAAAGTGATGATGAAAGAACCTTCAAAGATCATAAGAAAAGAAAAATCAAAGATAAAAAGAAGTTTTACAACAAGAAGAAAATGTTCTTTACCCAAGAAGACAATAGCTCATATGAAGAAAGTGAAGAGGAGGAGCCATAACTTCTATTTATGCGAATAAAAACTAAAGATGATAATCATTCGGAAGATGAAGAAGAAGTGAACCTCAAGGAAGAATTCATTCATGCAATTGAAGAACTAAGAAAAACTAAAAGGAAAAATAAGTTACCAAGGGAACAACTTCTAGAGATTAAAGAAGCTACTAAGTCAAGAGAAAAGGAAGTTTCCAAAACCATTAGTGAGTCATAACAATTGATTATTGAGTTAAAAACTCAGCTTTAAGAAACCAAAAGAAAAGAAGAAATATTGAATAAATAACTCAATGAAAAACAACAAATATGTAAGATATTGGAGGATGAAATAGTTCAACTAAAAGGGAAACTAGAAAAATAAGATATTCAGTATAAGTTTAAAAACAAAACAAAAATCCTTTATAACATTCTTAGTAGTCAGATATCATCAAATGATAAGACATGAATAGGATATGATCCCTCTACAAAATAAACTATGCAGATGTTCTTAAGAACCCCATAAGAAGAATAGAGAACAATACAAGAACAAAATCATTAAAAACTATCCCAAATAAATAGAAATATGTAGTTCCTACCAAAGAAAAAGGTGACGAGAAGAATAAAATCATCAGAAATAATCCCTCTAATATAAATCAATATATCTTCCTTGGTTATTTCTATTCCTGCAAAAATTTTGGACATAAAGTGATACACTGTAAAGCTTATAGAAAGTACAATCCAAGAAATGTCTAAAGACATGAATATAATAAGGATAATGCTGAAAGAATAAATTATAACTCCTTTTTTCCATTACAAGACTGCAATGTTGAATGTAACAAATACAACAACTATGTTCATAAATCTAGTGAATTTAGATTGTCAAAATATGACAAAAAGATAAATATTCTCAATAATCAAAAAGTATGGAAGAAAAAGAAAACATAATGCAATGTATCCCTATATGCGAGAAACCAAGGTTGCCATTGGTATATATACAGTGGATGTTCCAAACACATGACTGGAGATCAAATAAAACTTATCCAGTTAAACAAGAAAGGAAAAGGAAAAGTAACCTTTGAGATAATGTGTGATCCAAAATACTGGGTAAAGGCATTGTTAGTTTAGGAAATAACAAAACCAAAGAAGAATATATACTTCTGGTAGAAAATATGAAACCTAATATCCTAAGTGTAATTCATACATGTGATCAAGGTCACATACTCACCTTTGATTCTCATAAATGTGAGATCAAGAAAAAGGACATTGGAAAGCTAGTAGAAGTTGCACCAATAACATCTAGCAATGTGTATATCCTTAATATAGATGAAGGAGAAAATTGTTGTTTAAGACAAGTAGATGAAATATGGCTATGGCATAGAAGTTTTGGACATTTAAGATTTGAAAATTTTATCAAAGCCAATGAGAATGAAGTAGTAAGGGATCTACCAAAAGTTATTAAGCCTTCAAATTCTATTTGTAAAAATTGTCAAATAGGGAAGAAAACAAGAGTTAGGTTAAAAAAAAAAAAGAGAATTCCACAAAAAAACCTTTAGCAATTATTGACATAGATCTATGTGGACCTACCATAACTAAAAGTACTTATGGTGAACATCATTTTATGTTGATTGATGATGATTACACTAGATTGACTTGGGTATACTTTCTAAAAGAAAAATCAGAATCCTTTGAGAAGTTTAAAACATACAAAGCGATTGTAGAGAATGAAAAAGATCTCAAAATTAAATGTTTGAGATCATAAAATGGAGGAGAATTAACCTCTAAATAATTCATTAAATTTTGTGAAAAACATGGTATCAAAAGATAGTTTTCACAGGACTCCTCAACATAATGAAGTAGTAGAAAGGAAAAACATAACAATTCAAGAAGTTGCAAGAACCATGATAAATGAATCCAAGCTTCCAGAAAAATTCCGGAGACATGCAATATACACAACAGTTCGCATACTTAATCAAGCTCAGTTGAGACCCAACCATGAAAAAATTGCTTACGAAATATCATTCGGTAGACGAGCATCTATAAAACACTTTAGAATTTTTGGAAGTAAATGCTACATTAAAGATGATGAAGATAATTTAGGAAAGTTTGACCCAATATCTGATGAAGGGATATTTTTAGGGTATTCACCTAATAATAAAGCATGAATATGCTATAATATTAGACTACTAAATATAGTGGAAAGTGCCAATGTAAAGATAAATTATCTAAAACTAGAAAAAAACATATCCCAAGACATATAAAAAATTGATAAACAATCTCAGCAAGATGATGATGATGTATAATATTAGCAAGAAGACGATGATAATGAAACAAGAAAATGAACCATATATTGATGAAGAAGAAAATCAAGAAACACCCTTTCCTAAAGCTCCATTAAAAAGAGTTCAAAAGAATCATCCTAAAAGTCATATTATTGGAGATACAAATGCAGGACTGAAAGCTATAAGGAGACTCACATTTGACTCAGAACAAGAAATTTTATCCTTGATAGAACCTAAGTCATTTAAAGAATCCAACAAAATCAAATATTGGATAAAATCAATGAATGAAGAATTAGACCAAATAGAGAAGAACCAGACTTGGGAACTAGTTCCAAGACCCAAGAAAAAGAATGTGGTGGGAATCAAGTGGATATTCAAGAAAAAAATAAATGAAAATGGGGATATAATAAAAAACAAACTAATATTAGTTTGCAAAGGATATTCCCAAGTGGAAGTTATTGATTTTGAAGAGACCTTTGCTCCAGTAGCAATACTTGAGGCCATCAGAATGTTCTTAGCATTTGCATGCTTCATAAATTTCAAAATATATCAGATGGATGTCAAGTTAGAATTACTTAATGAAACACTAGAAGAAGAATTCTATGTTGAGGAACCATAAGGATTTATGTTAATAGAAAATCAGGACGATGTGTGCAAACTAAGAAATTCCTTGTATGGTCTTAAACAAGCCTGCATAGCATGGTTCTCAAGGATTGATCAATACCTACAAAAACAACAATATAAGAGAGGGACTACTAAAAACAACTTATACATCAAAATTGAGAATCAAAACATGATTGTTGTGGTGGTATATGTAGATGACATCATATTTGGAATTAATATTACTATACTAAGAAGAAAGTTTGCAACCGAAATGCAAGAAGAATTTGAAATGTCTATGCTGAGAGAACCGTCCTTCTTCTTAGGTTTACAAGTAACTCAAGTAGAAAAGGGAATATTTGTTTCACAAGACAAATATATCAAGGAAATGCTAAATAAATTCCAAATGGAAGACAATAAACCTATGATTACTCCCATGTTCATAGGATGTAAACTAAGCCTAGAAGATGACTCAAGGAAATTAGCCCAAATGATGTACAGATCAATGGTTGGATGTCTTCTCTATTCAACAACAACAAGATCTGACATAATCCATGATGTAGGACTCATAAGGATATTTCAATATGCACCTAAAGAAACTCACTTAAAAGCCGTAAAGAGAATATTCATATATCTTAAAGGCACCTTAGAACTTGTATTATGGCATTCAAAAGATAAATACTTCAATCTAACTGCATACACTAATGCATATTGAGACGGTAGTATAGATGATAGGAAAATCACCAGTGGAGGATCATTCTTTTTAGGAAACTATCTGGTAGCATGGTTAAGTAAGAAACAAACATCCGCATCACTCTCCACAATAGAGGCAGAACACATTGTTGTTGCATCCTACTGCACACAAGTTCTTTGGATGAAACACACATAAGAAGATTTACAAATAAGATATGATGATCCCATTATCATTAATTGTGACAACACTAGTGTCATAAGTATCTCTAAAAGTCCAGTAATACATTCTAAAACCAAACACATTCTAATTAAATACCTTCTCCTAAGAGATCAGGTTACCCAAAAGGTGGTTAAAATAGTGTATGTGGACACCAAAGAACAAATTGCAGACATATTCACAAAATTGTTGCCCAGGAGTACTTTTTAAAATCTTCAACAGAAATTGGGAGTAATTCACATACCTCAATAAAACCAAAAAAATTGTATCAGAAGAAAAGGGCCACATGGTCAGGGGGGTCATTTCCATAGGGGGAGCGAAGAAATATCACCTATGTCATTGCTGTCAAAGGGGGAGGAAATTGATAAGGAATAGAAATAAAAATATTTCAAAGAAAAGGTTGCCATCAATGCCAAAGGAGGAGAATGTTGGACACAGTGGTATGATATTGTGATTTATTTCAAAAGGGTGCTCAAGAATCCGGTAAAAACCTAAATCTCAGAAGTAATAACATTAATCAAATCTTAGAGGAGATGATGCACAAGAGCCGCTCATTCTTATTTCGGGACAATCCAGGATCGTTAGATCAACATGAAGTCAGAGGATAACAAGGATTAAATCTCAACCATCAGATCTGAAGAAGTATATTCGTATGATATTTCCATACATTATATCATTTTGGGACATCAGATGAATTATGAACCATTAGATCGATTTTAGTGGAAGGACAGTGTAATCCAAAATATCATGGAGTCTCGGATTAAAAGAACTCATGAAAACCATTGATATAAGATCTCCTCAGGAGAAGCATGAGCCATTGGATCATGTGTTCAACTCTAGAATTGACCACACTAGAGAAAAGGAGTCTAGAACAAGTGAATTTAATCGAAGGCCGAAGCCCCAAAGTCATGAACTCCGGTCAAATTCGACGGTGACCACTCCGGAAAAAAGGAGTCTAGAACAAGTGAATTTACCTGAAGGCTGAAGCCTCGAAGTCACAAACTTCAGTCAAATCCATAGCTGACCAGTCCGACGAAAAGGAGTCTAGAACAGGTAAAATTCATGAAGGTTGAAGCCCCAAAGTCACAAATTCCCTTTGACCATCAGATCAGAGGAAGAATAGGAAATCATGCCAAGCGTTGATCTATTTAGAGCATGCCAAAGAAGAAGGTGGTTAACTCTAGCCTTGACCTACTCTGACGATAAACAACTCAGATAAACTAGGAACTCTAGAACCTAGAGTTCTGGAATAAACGAAGGCCGTAGGATCAATACAAGTTGAAAATCTATGGTGGTATGTCTATTCGACACTTCAACAATAATTGAAGGATAACACAAAAGTGCCAAAACTCTTGAAGACACGAAGTACCAAAATCACAAAGTAAGACATGTGGAAAAAGGCGAATATGACATGTGGCCCAATTAAATGGTGATAAGTGTCAAGGTTGATGTGGCACATAAGGAATGTAAAATTCACAATTTAGGGTGACACATGGCAGCCACTTAGCTAGTTCCACATCAACAGTGACGTGAGAAAGAAACGTCACTCTGAGAGTACATCCTTCAGGGGTATCTAGCTTCTCCTACCAACAAAACTACATGAAGCCAAGGTCGAAGTCATGAATAGTCGAATACCCAGAGAGCAGGAGCTCCTTTGTGCCTAATTCTATGGTCCCAAATCTATTGGAAACAATGGTACGATATTGTCATTGATGTCAACAAGGTGTAGAAGAATCTAGTATAAACCCAAATCTTAAAAGGAAAGACATTAATCGAAGCTCATAAGGGAGAGTGCATTGCAGAAATGCTATCAGAATTGAAATCCTCACAGTAAAACTCCAAAATAATCAAGGAAGAATCATTTCCTTTGATATAGTTCTTGTGAAAATATTGTACCGTTAGATAACGCAGAAGCCAGAGCTTACACAGAAGAATCGCATGTGAAGGATCATGGAAATCTAATCATCCTTTAAAATTTCAAGAGTAATCACAACCATCAGATTAGTTAGAACCACTGATCAAAGCCAAGTGGAAGGATAGTGTACATTTTAGGACATTGTAGATAAGGAAGAGGAATGAAATCATGAAGTCACAAAATTCCTCCAGCCGTTAGATCAAGGAGGGACTTCAGATGAATTCTCAACCATTCGATTGAGTTTAGTGTAAGGAAAGTGTAAGAAACAAATATCTCAGACTCTCGGATTAAAAAAACTACCATCAACTGTTGATCTAGAGTGAATATATTGGAATCGTCCGATCACAATAAAGGAAATGAGACAGTCAACTTCGACGCTGACCACTTCAGTGAAAATAAGACAAGAACAGGTAAGTTTATCCGAAGGCCAAAGCCCTGAAGTCATGAACTTTCATGACCCATTGATCTAGATTTAAATATTGGAACCATCAAATTGCAGTAAAGGAAAGGAGACGATCAACTCTAGTGTTGACCACTTCAGAAAAAAGGGGTCTAAAACATGTAAGTTCACCCGAAGGCCGGAGCCCCAAATTCCTGAAGTGAATGTAGGCCATTAGATTTGTGCAATGCATGGTGACTTCTAGATGAGGATAAGCGTGTCTAATGGTGGTCAACTTTGACGTTCACCACTTCATCAAAAAGGGGTCTAAAACATGTAAGTTCACCTGAAGGTCAGAGCCCCAAATTCTCAAAGTGAATGAGGGCCATCAGATCTGGGAAATTCATGGAGACCATTGGATGAGGATAGGTGGGTCCAATGGTGGTCAACTTAGGCACTAACCACTTTGGTGAAAAGGGGTATAAAACATGCAAGTTCACCTAAAGGCCGGAGCCCTGAAGTCCCGAATTGAATGAGGGTTGTTGGATCAAGAATTCAGGTGAAAATTACACCGTTTGATATATGATCCAAAAGGGAAATACATATGACACTTCATGATATCCATGCCAGCAACGACATGTGGCACAATCATATGGTGATAAGTGTCAAGGTCTATTTGGACCTTTAGGTATACATAAGTCACAAATCTAGGTGGCACGTGGAAACCACTCATCCAATGCCACATCAACAGTGACATTATTAAGATATGTCACTTTGGGAGTATTTCCTTCGGGGATATCCATTTTCTCCTACCAGCAACTACCTAAAGCGCTAAAGGGAAAATTTCCAAAGTGAATGAGAACCATCCATCTCAACGTGAAATTAAATGTGACTATTGATCTTGATAATTTATTAAGCACATGTTTGGACTAATGCCTAGCCACAGCCTGTGGTCATATGGAATAGAGGTCCCGAAGTGTTTCTGTGTGAAATTTAACACACATAATAAGAAATTTATCTCAGTCAAGAAGGAACGCTGAACCAAATAGGATTTGGAATTTGTCCTAATTTATATTAAGTAATCCAATACTTGCAATACATTAAAAAGATAATTAAAAAACTTAGATCTGATCAACATAAATTAAGAATAAAATAAGAGGCATGGGATCAAGTTAAAAAAAAATCCCTCTCACTAAATTGCAAATCTTTCATGATAATGTATGAATAATAATCGAGAAAAACAAATTTTATTATTGTTAATTTAAATGAAGAGGTGTGATGGTAAAAATAAAGAGACACAATGCTTCAATGCTCACACCAGTTGGAAAACTATATAAGAAAGCAAAAATGATAAAGAAGAAGTGTCTCTGTAGTCCATATCAAAAGATCAACGAAGAAGCTGAGTCAAAGAAGAGGAACTGATGATACTTATGCAGTGAGGGTGGAAGGGAGGAGCAAGGAAGGATTCATATCCTTTACTATATAAGGGAGTTGGTTCTTGCTAGGATTTGTTCCCTAAATACAAGGGAGTTGGTGCTTCCTAGGGTTAGTTCCTTAAAGAAAAGGGAATTGGTGCTTCCTAGGGTTGGTGCCCTTTAAAAAAGGGAGTTGGTGCTTCCTATGGTTTGTGCCCTGAAGAAGGGGATTTGTGTCTCCTAGAGTTGGTTCTCTAAAAAGTATTGGTGTCCTTCACTATTCTTTATAAAAACTTGTAATTCTTGTTAATTATATTTATATAATTTATTTTAAATACAATTCCATTGGTGATCTATTGTGGTAATTAATAAAATATCAAAGTAA
>JZKD02S1624012.1:316212-326575 GCA_000966675.3 Picea glauca | reverse complement strand
CAACAAAACACCATTGTTCAACGGAGGTGTCTATGCTCTCTAGAAAATAAGAATGAAAATATTCATGTTGAAAATATAAGAGGGAATCCTATTGTACAAAAGATATTAAGGTCATTACCTATGAGATATCATGCCAAGATTTCTACAATTGAAGATAGGCTATAACTTGACAAACTCACAATAGATCAGCATCATGGAATTTTTACAGCATATAAGATGAGAACATGGAATGAAAAACCATAAAAAAAGAAACAACCTTTAAATCATTTAAAACAAAGATGATGCGGGAGAAAAAGATGAATGACGAGTTATCAAATATATTTGATGAAGAAACTTCCAACTTCATAGAGAAACTCAAGAAAGGGACTGGGAAATACAAAGGAAAGATTCCTCTTATATGTTTCAACTGTGGAAAAATTGGACACTTTGCCAATAAATTCCCCTATCTTAAGAAAGAGGATAGTGATGATGAAAGAACCTTGAAAGATCAAAATAAAATCAAAACTAATGATAAAAAGAAGTTATACAAGAAAAAGAAAATGTTCTTTACCCAAAAAGACAGTATCTCAACCGAAGAAAATGAAGATGAGCAGCCAGAGATTATATTTCTAGGAATAAAAACTCAAGATGATAATAATTCAGAATATGAAGAAGAAGTGAGCTTTGAAGAAGAATTCCTTTGTGTAATTGAAGAACTAATAAAAACTAAAAAACAAAATAGGTTAATAAGGGAAGAACTTTTAGAGATTGAAGAAGTTTCTAAATCAATAGAGAAGGAAGTTTCCAAAACCATCAATGAGTCAGAACAATTGATTATTAAGTTAAAAACTCAACTCCAAGAAACCACAAGAAAGGAAGAAATATTGAATAAAGAACTCAATGAAAAACAACAAATGTGTAAGATATTGGAGGATGAAATAGGTCAACTAAAAGGGAAAATAGAAAAAGAAGATATTTAGTCTAAATTTGAAAACAACTCAAAAATATTGAATAACATTCTTAGCAGACAGATATCATCAAATGATAAGACAAGAGTAGGGCATAATCCCTCTATAGAACAAGAAAATGACAAAATCAACTATGTAGATGTTCTTAAGAAACCCATAAATAAAAAAGAAAAGAAAACAAGAACAATACCATTTGAAACTATCCAAAATAAACATAAATATGCAACTTCTACTAATGAAAAAGATAATGACAAGAATAGAATCATCAGAAGGAATCCCTCTAACATAAATCAATATATCTTCCCTAGTTATTGTTATTCCTGCAAAACATTTGGACATAAAGCAATACATTGTAAAGCTTATAGAGAGTACAATCCAAGAAATGTTCAAAGATATGGAAATAATAAGGATAATTCAAAAAGAAGAAACTATAACTCCTTCTCTCCCTTACAAGACTACAATGTTGAATGTTACAAATGCAACAACTATGGTCATTAAGTTAGTGAATGTAGATTTCTCAAATATGATAAAAGGATAAATATTCCCAATAATAAAAAAGTATGGAAGAAAAAGAAAACGGACTGCAATGTAGTCTTGTATGGAATAAATCAAGGATTTCAGTGGTATATATATAGTGGATGTTCCAAACACATGACTAGATATCAAAGCAAATTTATCAAGTTAAACAATAAAGGAAAATGAAAAGTAACTTTTGTAGATAACATGTCAACCAAAATACTAGGAAAAGGCACTGTCAGTTTAAGAAATAACAAAACCAAAGTAGAATATGTACTTCTTGTAGAAAATATCAAACCTAATCACCTAAGTGTAAGTCAGACATGTGATCAGGGTCACATACTTAATTTTGATTCTCATAAATGTGAGATCAGAAAAAGGACACTGGAAAGCTAGTAGCAGTTGCACCAAGAACTTCTAGCAATGTATACATCCTTAATATAGATGAAGGAGAAAAATGTTGTTTAAGAAAAGTAGATGAAAGTTGGATATGGAATAGAAGGTTGGGATATTTAAGCTTTGACAACTTGATCAAATACAATGAGAAAGAGGAATTTAGGGAACTACCAAAAGTTATTAAGCCTTCAAATTCTATTTGTAAGCATTGTCAAATAGGAAAGCAAACGAGAGTTAGGTTCAAAACAAAAGAGAATTCCATAACAAAACCATTAGAACTTATTCACATAGATCTATGTGGACCTACCATAACTAACATTACTTATGGTGAACAATATTTTATGTTAATTTTTTATGATTACAAAATATTGACGTGGGTATACTTTCTAAAAGAAAAATCAAAAGCATTTGAGAAGTTTAAAACATACAAATCCCTTGTAGAGAATGAAATAGATCTCAAAATTAAATTTTTGAGATCAAACAATGGAGGACAATTCACCTCTAAAAATTCCATTCAATTATGTGAATATCATCATATCAAAAGATAGTTTTCATCTCCCAGGACTCCTCAATGGAATGGTATGGTAGAAGGGAAAAACAGAGTAGTTCAAGAAGCTGCAAGAACCATGCTAAATGAAGCCAAGATTCCAGAAAATTTCTAGAGAGATGCAATATACACAAAAGTACACATACTTAATCAATATCATTTGAGACCCAACAATGAAAAAACCCCTTATGAGCTATGGTTTGGTAGGACAACATCTGTAAAACATTTTAGAATTTTTGGAAGTAAATGTTACATTAAGAGTTCAAAATAATCATCCTGAAATTCATATTATTGGAGATAAAAATGAAGGAGTGGAAACAAGAAGTAAACTCTCTTTTGAATCAGAACAAGAAATTTTATTCTTGATACAAGCTAAGTCATTTAAAGAAGCTAGAAAATGTAAAGATTGTATAAAATCAATGAATGAAGAACTAGACCAAATAGAGAAGAACGAGACTTGAGAACTAGTTCCAAGACCCAAGGACAATAATGTGGTAGGAACCAAGTGGATCTTCAAAAACAAACTAAATGAAAATGGGGATATTATAAATAACAAATCTATATTAGTTTGCAAATGATATTCCTGAGTGGAATTTTTTTATTTTGAAGAGACTTTCACTCTAGTAGCAAGACTTGAGGCTATCAGAATGTTCTTGGCATTTGCATTCTTCGGAAATTTAAAAATCTATCAAATGTATGTCAAGTCAGCATTCCTTAATGGAACACTAAAAGAAAACGTCTATGTTGAGAAACCAGAAGAATTCATGTTAACATAAAATCAGGACTATGTGTGCAAGCTAAAAAAGGCCTTGTATGGTCTTAAACAAGCCCCCAGAGCATGGTTCTCAAGGCTTGATCAGTACCTGGAAAAAAAAGGATATAAGAGAGGGACTACTGACATCAACTTATACATAAAAAATGAGGATCAAAACATGATTTTTGTGGTGGTATATATAGATGACATCATTTTTGGAAGTAATCTTACTACACTAAGAAGAAATGTTACAACCAAAATGCAAGAAGAATTTGAAATGTCTATGCTAGGAGAACTGCCATTCTTCTTATGTTTACAAGTAAATCAAACAAAAAATGGAATATTCATTTCCCATGCCAAATATAGAAAATGAAATGCTAAATAAATTCCAAATGGAAGACAATAAACCTATGAGTGCTCCCATGGCCACTTGATGTAAGCTAATCCTAGAAGATGGCTCACCAAAAGTGGACCAAACAATGTACAAATTAATGGTTGGAGGTTTTCTCTATTAAAAAAAAACAAGACCTAACATCATACAAGCTATAGGACTCATGGGTGTTGGCACAAAATTGATCAGACCAGGGTCCTTCTCAAGTTACCAACAAAAGGTGTTGAAGTAGTCTAGTGCACTGGAATTTTCATCTTCCTGGGAGGGAAGAAATCTCACCTGAAGTGCAACCAAGATGAATGGGATAGGGAAGGGTAAGGAGAATACTCAAATAGGTCTCCAAAGTATCAAGATTTAGATAATTCCTGTGCAAGATAGCTTAAATATGTTGCAATCCTGAACATTTCCTAACTAAGAATGGAGAAAACAGAGTTGAGTTGACATTCACATGTAAGCTATAACCATTTAACCATATCATACATAAAAGATAACATAGCATTCAATAGATTCACAAAACTAAGTACAAAAGATATCTTGAAGAAAATTGGGGTCTCCTACTGTATTATCATATAACATGTTTCTTCTCAAATTGCAAGATCAGGTTGAGTTACAGATACAATTGGTCATGCCAAAGATAATCAGAAAATTCTCTGTACTATTGTGACACAAGGTTATTTCATTCCCTTGATCTTTCCAACTCTACAATATTACATGACTCTATTAAATTATCATTTTGGTTTCCAACCGATATCTCGTGACTTAGCTAATAACAATAGTAACAGTAACAATAATGACTCTAGCAACCCTTTTAGAATCATATTGATCCCATATATGTTTATTATGATCCAGTCTTTCTGGTTGAGAACTGAAGATTTCTCTCTTCTTCTTGATTGGGTTTCAACCTCTTTCTCCCAAAACTAGCGTTGCATTGTCCTTCCAACTTTTTTATGTTCTAACTTTTTCTTGTTGCACGATCCTTTTTATCTAATTTATGTTCCTCCCTTTGGTGAACTGTCTGAATCCAAAATAGCTTGCACAAATTCTATTTATCAAAATGAAGTTATGGAATATCTTGCAAAAGTTCTATTTATCAAAATGAAGGGTCCAACAGGATCCAACCACAATCCTTGACTTGACCCGAGTCAATTCTTTATCTCTTTCATGGCCTCTAGGTTGGATTGTTGTTTTTCCATTCCTTCTTCTTCCAGGTTGCTTCCACTTCCATCTTGGGATGGTTATTCTTTATCTCCTTCAAATGAAGGTCCCAATTTAGGTACCAGTTCCAGGTCTTTCTTCTTGACTTCCTCAAAGTTCTCAACTTTGTCCTGCCACTTCCTGGAAAGAACTCAAGCTTCAGAAATAAACTACTGGGTTGTGCTTATGGTGAAATCTTCTAGTTTGGATGCAACAAGGGAATTCCATTCTGAGTCGTCTATAGCATCCACTTGATGCATTTGTAGGTAAGAGGCTTGGACGACTTGTCAAAACTCTTGAAAATATTTATTGGCCATTATCTGAGATTCAAATAGTGCATTCAAATCATTATCCACTTGTTGAATTTCATCAAATTTCACTTGTTGTTCTAGTGGATCCAAGGCTTTGGATGCTTCCTCATTCAGGGATTGGATCTTTAAGAGAAATTATTCGATTGTCTAGTTGCGTCATCAGATTACTCCCATCCAATTGTTGATCTCTTTGAAAATTGTAGTTCACTCCGCGGTCTTTTTATGCAATGTTATTCTGGCATTTTTTCCTTCCAGAACAACCTTTTCCAACTGTTCCTTTATCTTGCGGGGTTGTAATTCAGCTTCTCGTTTTATTTCCCGCAATTGTACTTCGAGATTTTCAGATCATTCTGCCAGCTCAGTCCAGGATACTTGAACCAATTCAATATGTTATGTTGAATCATTTGTTGCGTTAGATTATGGCAGCTAAGGTGCTATCTTTATGAATGTAGTCCAGTCCTCTATTAGTTTTTCCTTTACTTTTTATACTTCCTACTCTGCTTGAATCTTAAAATTCTCCTCATGCATTCTTCATCTTTGCGCCAGGAGTCCTTCTTTATTCCAGAAGTTGTCTTCCCTTTATTCCTACTAGATCCTTTGCTCTAATTTCTTGGTAGAGGCTCTGATTAGGCCTACTAGTTGCAGCGTTGGAAAAGGAGTGAACTCTCCAAATGTAAGAGTGGCATCCAGGGGTAGTATATATTGAAGTAGAATTCCACTAGCCATGGAATGTTCTGATGGTGTCTCCACTTCTTATTCCCCTGGAGATGGACCTTGCAATTTTTGTGCAAGTATGGTCGTCATAGTTGTTGGAAGTAGAGGGAGAACCTTTGTATTTTCCAAGAAAAGTTGTAGTAGCTCTGCACACTGCTATGGATTATGGAGTACTAGATCCATCTATTCTTTCAACGATGTTGTGCTATGTCTTGATGGTGCTTGAATTTCAGTTTGAACCGGTTGTGTTCATGTTTCTGTAGGTAGTGAAACTTCTAGAGTCTCACTTTTGAGAATTGGAATCTCAACACTAACCATTGAGAGAGGAATCTCGGTGACTGGAACTTGCGGTGTTGGAGTAATTAGTGGGACTTATTTTTGTGGAATTTTTGTCAAATTCAGATTGACCAGAATGGGTATACTTAGAGAAAATGGTTGGCTCGAGGCTGCAGTAGTAAAGGTAGGTGGTTCTTCCACATTGTAAGAGGGTTCATGGATATCTAGTTTCATTGGTTCGGGCGAAGTGGGCTGGGAGGGAAAGGTGGTGTTATGGGGATTGCTTGGTAATGGGAGTAGTGTATGCAGTGGTGTCTGATTCAGGGTCATCTGTGATGTTAATCACAGTCTGCGCAGCATGAGTGGTGGCCCTTGTGCGAGATAGAGCCATGGATATTAGTTGTGGATTTATAACCTTTACAAGGGAAACACCTGTCTTGGGTTTCTCTATGGATACATCCCCTATAAATGAAGCAATAAGGATATCATTGATATCCTTACCTAATATCATAAACAATGGAAATGTCCTCTTCTTCCACTCCAGGGGTTGCTCTTCCTCTTCTTCTTATGAATCCATGTTAAGCCCTAAATAGTAGCTCATTACCCCTTAATTAGGGCATATTACATTATTAATGTTATTTTATTTATGTCGGCTTTAGTCCATTAGTTGTAATTATACCTCCTAGTCTCCTATATATACCAAGGAGACATTTTCATTTGGAATCATCTTGTATTTGGACATTTATGTGGGCATAAGTAGGTTTCCCCCTCAAAGAGGCTTATTATCTGAATTTATCTCTTTTTCAAGGCTTTGAGTACTTATTATGAGGTTTTTCTATGCTATATTGATATTTTGTTCCTAACATATGGTTTCAGAGCTCAAGGTCTTAGGGTTTCACTGCTAAATCTGAAACACCTTGGAATTTTAGCTATATATTTTTTTCTACAACGATTCAGAATGAAAGCATTAGAGGATATTTAGTATATGGATCAAGGTATGTTGGGTTAACATTTAAGTGCCTTAGGCCTTATACTTTTAGAGATACAACCTTTGTAAGGTAGGGTTTTGGAATCATCCTGAATTGAGTCATTGCGGAATTTTCGCTATAAAATTGTTTATGTGACGATTCAGACCCTGAAATCCGAAGGATATTCATCAAAATTAGTAAGGTATCTTTGGTAATAATTTCCTCTTCTGGGTCATCTCAAATTTGTAGATATACCTCGTGGAAGATAGGGTATCTGACAAGTCCTATTGACTAGTCTCAAGAAGGTGTTTCGGATAAAACAATCATAACTTCTTCCTTGAGTATCCAAATTGAGTGAGACCAATTGCATTGGATAGTGTACAGTTGGTAGTAGTTCTGGTACGAGTTTCATAATTTTATATCAATTATTTTGTGTGAGCACGCTATACAAGTGAGATCTCCTAGAAAGGCCAAAAATCACCAAGTTATGGGAAGGTTATCATAAATTCCACTTGGCATATCCAATTTTGATTAGACCTATGGGATTATAGAGAAGAAATATCAGAGAGATACAAAAAAGAAAATTTCTAACTCAGAAGGGCCAAAATTTTGGAGATACAATAAAAGGAAAATTTTCTAGCATAACCACCTCAAAATAAAGGTTTAAAGTGATACTTGGCCAACATGCCACCAAAAAAGGGAACTTCTACACCCAATAAGCCTCCAGACAATCCTACTTCGACTCTTGATGAAGTTGAAGAAATGTGTAGGGACATAAATTATTTACAAAAGAAGACAGTAACAAAATATGAACTACAAGAGATGATGGATTCAACAGAAGCTAAGTTGGAGGCAATAAATACTAAGATGGATGGTTTAAAAGGGGAGATCATGGAAGTATTGAAAAATTTCCTAATATAGAGGACACCTAAAAGTGAAAATGTATCCCATGAAATTCATGATGAGGACACAAGGAAGGTGAATCAAGAATGGAGAAACTCCAACTTTGGGATGAAGACCAACCACGTTCCTAAGATCTATATGAGGAATTTTGATGGCAAGGACCCAATCACATGGATACTTCATATGGAGAAATTCTTTGATCTACATAATGTTACACATACACAAAAGGTACGCATTTTTTCTTTATATTTAGAACCCAATCAATTTTTATGGTATCGATGGCTTTGTTCTCGTAAATCACTCATCACTTGGATAATTTTCATGGAAGGAATAATAGCACACTATGATGATACAAGGAGCAATACCTTCTTTAGGCAATTGATAATTAGCAAGCAAAAGGGTTTAGTTACAGATCACATTGAGAACTTCCAAAGATTGAATATAAAGGTAATAGATATTCCAGATGAGCACTTGATTGATGTGTTCATAGTAACTTTAAAGGATAACATTCAACATGAGGTTTTCCTCTGGGAACCCAAATCATTGGAGAATGAATTTAGGGTGGCAATAAATGTTGAAAGTAAAAATATGGCTATGGCTACTAGACGGACCAATCCTAACATCTATAGAGAGAATAATGCTCCTTCTTCTAAAACACCTCAACCTACAAGGTTGACACCTCAACAATTGGAGGAAAGAAAAGAAAAAGTTTTATGCTTTAATTATGACAGCAAGTACATTAAGGGACATAAGTGTGGTGAGAAGAAATTATTCTACATAGATTGTGAAGAGGAAGAAGAACAAGAACAAGAACAAGGACCATCTCAAGATGAAAATGTAGAAGCAATTTCATATGAAGAGTTGACTCCCACGATATCGTGTAATGCATTGGCTGGAATTAGCACTCCTCAAACCCTAAAGATCAAAGGATATATCAAAAAGAAAAAGGTAATAGTCCTAATTGATTATGCCAGTACTCATAATTTCATTCATTATAAATTAGCCAAAGCTCTCATTTGTTTTGTATATCCAGTGCTAGAGTTTCAAGTAATGATTGCAGATGGAGGAACTATCAATTTCTCAGGAAAATGAAATAAGATCAATCTTACTATGGGGGAATATGTAATGAATAGTGAAATGATTTCTATACCCATGGGCAGTGCTGATGTTGTACTAGGAATCCAATGGTTACAATCATTAGGAACAATGAATTTTAATTTTCAAGAACTTTTCATGAAATTTTCATTGGAAGGAAAAGAAATTGAGTTAAGAGGTATCATAGGGAAACTCGATAAGGTGATAGCTCTAATGGCATGGAAAAATTATTGAAAAGGGGGCATGAAGGTGTTATTGTGCAACTATGCTCAATAGATGTTCAAACATCTAAGCCATCTATTCCTCTACATCTCCAATGGATCATTGATAAGCATTCCAAAGTATTTGAAGATATTCCCAAAGGTCTTCCACCCACTCAAAATCATGATCATGATATTCACCTAATTCCTGGGATTATTCCTCCTAACATCGGGCCATATAGATACCCTTATGCCTAGAAGAGTTAAATTAAGCACATGGTTGAATAAATGTTAGAGGATGGCATTATTAGACCTAGCCAAAGTTCTTACTCTGCACCGGTGGTAATGGTATTCAAGAAATATGGCTCATGGCATATGTGTTCAGACTATAGAGAGCTCAACAAGATCACTATTAAAGATACGTTTCCCATTCCCTTCATTGATGAATTGTTAGATCAACTACATGGAGAAATCTATTTCACAAAGGTTGATATTCATTCAGGTTATCATCAGATTAGAATGAAGGAAGAAGATATCCCAAAAACAACATTCTGAACTCATGAAGTCCATTATGAATTCTTGTTCATGCCTTTTGGCGTTACAAATGCACCTTTCACATTCCAAGGGTTGATGAATTCCATTTTCAAGCCCTTCCTTTGAAATTTGTGTTAGTATTTTTTGATGATATACTAATCTATAGAAATTCTTGGGAGGATCATGTGTGACATGTTGACAAGGTGCTACAAATACTAAAGGAGAAACAACTACATGCCAAACCATCCAAATGTTCCTTTGGAGTGAAGGAGATAGAGTATTTGGGTCATATTGTATCTCATGAAGGTGTCAAGGTAGACCCTAACAAGATTAATGCCATGATGGACTGGTCGATTCCCAAAACATTGAAGAATCTTAGAGGATTTTTGGGTTTGAAAGGTTACTACTGCAAGTTTGTTCAACACTATGGAAGAATAGCAACACCTTTAATGGCACTAAATAAGAAGGATGCATTTTCATGGACTACAGAGGAAACTAAAGATTTTGAACAACTTAAATAGGTGATGTGCAAAGATCTTGTCTTGACCACTCCAGACTTCACAAAAACCTTTATTGTGGAATGTGATGCCTCGGGAAATGGAATTGGTGTTGTCCTA
>JZKD02S1624012.1:303269-316162 GCA_000966675.3 Picea glauca | reverse complement strand
CCACTCCAGACTTCACAAAAACCTTTATTGTGGAATGTGATGCCTCGGGAAATGGAATTGGTGTTGTCCTAATGCAAGAAGGAAGGCCCCTGACTTTTGAAAGTCGACCACTCAATGGAAAGGACTTACACAAACCCATTTATGAGAAGGAAATGATGGCAATACTACATGCATCGAATAAATGGCTTCCTTACTTAATAGGTAGGCACTTAAAGGTCAAAATAGACCATGATAGTCTTAAATACTTCTTGGAACAAAGAATATCTTCAAAAGAACAACAAAAATGGGTAACCAAGATATTGGGTTATGATTTTAAAATCGTCTATAAAAAATGGAAGCAAAATGTTGTGCATATGGACTCTCAAGAAAGGATGAATATGTTGAGGCCTTTCTCTATGCTATCTCGAACATCCAACCTGATTGGATAATAGAATAAGGGGATGAATGAAAGAATTATGAAAAAGTGTGGACTCTCATTCAAAGGTTGCAGCAGGATTCTAGTGCATCAAATACATTTACACGGAAAAATGATTCACTATGGTACAAATATTGCTTATATTTATGTAAGAACTCCCAACTCAAACAAAAGGTACTATTCGAATTGCACACCTCTCCAGTAGGAAGGCACTCTAGATTTTTGAAAACCTACCATAGGGTCAAGAATGAATTTTTTTGGGATGGACTTAAAAGTGATGTTCAAAGGTTTGTGGAAGAATGTTTTGTTTTCCAACAAAATAAGGTGGAAACAATTAAGACCCCGGGTATTTTACAACCATTAGCCATCCCAAGTCAGCACTGGGAGGAGTTTTCCATAGATTTCATCATAGGATTACTTAAGTATGAAGGAAAGAGTGTCATCATGGTGATTGTTGATAGATTGACCAAGTATGCACACTTTTGTGTACTCTCTCATCCATTCAAATATAGTATAGTTGTCACCGCATTCATGGACATAGTTCAAAAGCTACATGGCAGTCCAAAGATTATTGTAAGTGATAGAAATCCCATCTTCACTAGACATTTTTGGACATAATTATTTGCTTGTTTGGGTACTCAATTGGCTCATAGCTCATCCTATCATCCTCAATCTGAAGGACAAACCGAGATAGTGAACAAATTTTTGGAAGGCTACCTTCGTTGCTTTATCTTTGATAAACAAAAACAATGGTTCAAATGGTTACCCTTGGTTGAATGGTGGCATAACACTTCCTTTCATACTGCAACAAAAATGACACCATTTATGCCACTCTATGGATACCACCCTCCTTCCATCACTTCTTCTCTAAAAGAAACATATAAGGTTCAAGCAGTGGAAGACCACATCGAGCATCAACAACAACTTCTCCAAATATTAAAGGACAACGTGACCATGGCATAAAATTGCATGAAACAACAAGCATATCAACACCATAGTGAAATAAGTTTCGAAGTAGGGGATTGGGTGTTTTTAAGACTACAACTATACAAACAAATGTTCCTCAAAAAAGATAAGAATGTTAAAAAATTATCACCAAAGTACTATGGCCCTTATATGGTGTTGCAGAATATTGGTACTATGGCATACAAATTGGAGTTGCCTGCATCTTCACGAGTACACCCAGCTCTCCATGTTTCATGCTTAAAGATGGTTATAGGTGACAAGATCCTAGTTCAAACTATATTTCCAGAACTTGATGAGGAAGGAAAAATCATATTGGATCCTGATGCCATCACTGACACAAAAATTTGCCAGCTGAGGAATAGATCCATTTCAAAGTATATCATTAAATGGAGGAAACTACCGGTTGAAAATTCTACTTGGGAAGATGAGTATTTTATACAAAAGCATCCATAGTTACTCAAGCATTGTGGACAGCACTTATTTCAAGAGGAGGGGCATGCTAAGCCCTAAATAGTGGCTCATGACCCCTTAATTGGGCCATATTACATTAGTAATGTTATTGTATTTATGTTAGATTTAGTCAATTAGTTGTAATTATACCTCCTAGTCTCCTATATATACCAAGGAGACATTTTCATTTGGAATCATCTTGTATTTGGACATTTATGTGGTCATAAGGAGGTTTCCCCCTCGAAGAGGCTTATTTTCTAAATTTCTCTCTTTTTCAAGGCGTTGATTATTTATTCTGAGGTTTTTCTATGTTATATTGATATTTGGTTGCTAACAATCCATTGACATTTGAATTTTCTACTTCTGCTTTGTTGTTCCTAAACTCAACCCTTCTCGTTCTTCCTAAACCTTTTTCTTCAGAAGCTCTGGTGGGAATAGGTAGTTCATACATGACTTGTCAGGGTTGCACTTAACATCGTTCCATGGCATGGCTTATTTTTCAAAGGCTTCTTCGTCAATATAGGGGGTTAGTGGCGTCATGTGGAAGTCCTTAGTCTTCACATACCTCACCCAAACGAAAGTATAGTGGAAATTTATCCCAAATGCTATGTTCCTTTTGTTTATATTTAGCATTTCATGTAGTATGCGCAACCACTGAGTTGCATCTATGAGCTAATTGTACCACTTCAGGAGCATCACGTTGTTGAACTCCATGTTCTCCAAGTCTGACCTTGAATGCCAATGTTCGAATATGTTTGCTAGGAGCCCCTTATATGCAGGTGCTAACTGTCTTCCTATGGGTTACCACCATTTCCACATTAAAAATGCAATGAGTAGGTAGTCATAAGTGAAGGTTCCCCATTTATCCTGATCTTCCTCACAAGAAATGAGGATCTCCTCTAACAAGTAGCTACACCAATTAAACATTGTTGCATTTACGCAAAATTTCTCTACTAAGAGAGAGTCTAAAGTACATTCTCCCTTATAGTATGAGTGCATAACCTTACTTGCAATCACATAACATGATGTTTGGACCATCTCTGGTAGAATTGGCTCAATTTTGATTATGTGTTTTCCCCTTTGGGAGTGGAATTTCTCATATAGGATGACTTCACCCTTATTTTTTCCATTTTCCATGCTTAACTTGGCCTTGGAATCCTTTAGATATGTCCTTTCCCTCAAGGGACAATCCAATGAATTGTTGGATGTCCTCTGCATGAATTGGATATCTCTTATCGAGCCATAAGCTCTTGTTTTGCACCTGACTGATCAAAACTTGGTGCACCATGCAACCTCACTAGTGTTCCCAAATACTGGTAGATACCTGAGGTTCATAATGGTGGAATTAAACAAGTTGATGAATTCCAGCTTTGGGAAAAAAAACTTTCCCCCCATTGTGTTTAGAGCAAAGTCCCAGAACACACTAATATTCATTTGAGGAAACAATATTTGGCAAGTTAGGTCGAATTCAATGAGTATTTATTTCTCGACCTTTCCCTTAACATTGCACTTGAACTCAACCCGGGGATCATATGGTTCATATGGAATTTCCTCTTTCAGATTTGAACATCAGCCTCCTCCTACTCTTGGCATGGTGGCTATGGATCGTTGGAAAACTAGAATAACTTCGTTGGGGTTGGGGTCATGACTAGTGAGAGGAGGACTTCACAGATTAGGATAGATATCTCAAAAACAAAACATAGCTCAGACAAAAAGTATGTCTCACCCGTGATTTCGCGATATCTTATAAATGAGATAACTTGAGATATCTGTAATCACTCATAAAGACACTCATCATTAGGAAAACAATGCAATCTGAGGCTCTGACGTTCAACTAGACTGATAACAGGGTAAAATACCTAAGGTGATATTGGCATTAATGAACGGACTGACAGGGACATGGTCAACCTGATGGGATTACCGTTTTAACGACTGAAAATCTTGGTGGGGGTATCGATGGCATCCATGCATATCATGCTTTTATGGCTTGAAGGAACATTTTGATGGGTTATTGTATGTACCATAAAGGGTATGACTGGACATGATGCATTTGGTACATGGCTGTGATACAGTTCAAATTTTCCCCCATATGACCACAATGAGTGTCTCTTTCATGTTTAGTGACTTCATTTAATGTAAGGGTGGCTCTTCTAAACCTGGATGACCAAGTAAGAATTTTCGCACAAAAGAAACACTTAGATAGGGAAAAAACATATGTCATTGTGCCAATATGCACACTTCCATGTTATTAAATGAATTAAAGAAATTACAAAAAATCAAAATCTAACTATTGTGCATGCTCCCTTGGACTGCAGCAATAGTCCTTTTGTTCAATTATGATAAATTTAAGGCTTTAGGAGAGTGCCATTCACCCAACATGGTCGAACGATACCATCTAGTCGCACTAGCTTGACTGCACCAGAGTGTTGGATTTCCATAACTATAAATGGGCCCAACTAGTGCATGCACAACTTGCCTGAATGTTTATGATACCAGCTACTGTAGAGTAGTACCTTATCCTCATTGTGTAAATATTTTGGACTCAATGTGCTTTTCATGCCAAGTTTTCTTTCTAGATTTCTCAACTGACTGATGAAAATCTGCTTGAAATCTCGCTTCCTCAAGTTCCTGCAAATCTACAATCCTTTGTGCAATTGATTCATCATCTGTCATGTGTTTAGCCTATGCAATATAGAGACTAGGGTTGACAAAATCTGCAAGTACAACATCTTATTTCCCATAAACCAACTTAAATAGTGTATACCTATGTAGCTTCTTTGTGGTAGTCTTGTAAGCCCACAAAACTGTTGGAACTCTATCATCCCAGTCTTCCCTATTTGCATAAAATACTTTTATCAGTCCTATTTCCATAATTTTATTAAATGCCTCCACTGTATCATTATCTTGTGTGTGATAGGGACTACTCTTATGGTGTTGTATAAGGAATTATGTTGTCAACGTTGTAATTGTGTTTATGATAAAGTGACTACCTTGATCACTGGTCAGGCTTCTAAGACATCCAAACTCAGTGATGATGTTTTAAAAAATAAATCTAGAATCTATATCTGTTTAACACTCTTGAATTGCCTCTACTTTAGACCATCTTTCCAGGTAATATTTTTCGGTAATGATGTATCTGGCCTTTGAATTCTTAGCCCATGGGTTTTTTGGTCCAATAAAGTCAACAACCCACTTCTCAAATGCTTGAATTGCTCAAAATGGAAGAATGGGTGATTGATGTCTATGCGATGGATTCCATACTCTTTGGAAGGTATCACCAGATCTAGCATAAGATTTAGCATCTTTAAATAATTTATCCCATTATAATCCATCTTGGAGTACCTTGTGTGCGTTAGCTTAACCTCCAAAATCTCCTCCCGCAACTCCATTGTGGCATTCCCATGAGATATTTTTCATTTCGAGGTTCAAGACACATCTACTGAGGATGTTGTCTAGTCCCAACTTGTAAATTTGTCCCACAATCAGTTGATACTCTGCTGTGTAAACCACCATATGTCTTTTTTGGGTTGCAGAGTAAGTTTTTAGGCAGTTCCTTCCACTAAGGAAGATATCAATGTCTTCAAGATACTCTAGGATAACCTCAATTTAGAATAGGTGCACATCTGGGAGTTGATCATATACTCCTCCATTGATTTCCCCTGATTCCAACCTAGAAAGGTGACTTGGAACTACATTGCATCTTTTAGGTTTGAAAATAACTTTGAATGAAAACTGCTAAAAGAGTAGTAGCCACCTGCAAATCCTTCCTTTAAGTACGGGTTTATTGACTATGTACTTCAACACAAAGTGGTCAGTAAAAAAATTGAAATGAGAGCCTAACAAATAGTGTCTAAACTTTTGTAATGCATAAATCATAGCTAGACCTTCCCTTTCGGTGGTTTTGTAGTTGTGTTCATCTTGAGAAATATTTCTACTGGAAAAATAGATAGGTTGTTCCATATTTCATTCCCCTGGTTGCACTAAAATGGCTCCCAAGGCGATTTCTGATGCATCCACATGTACATGGAATTCAATTTCCCAATTGGGAAATATCAATATAGGTGCAATACTCAGTTTTTCTTTGAGGATGTCGAATGCTTTGTCACATTTGAGTGTCCACCAAAATATTTCAGACTTCTGCAACAATTTTTCTAGAGGTGAGGTGATAGTTGCATATCTTCTGATAAACCTATGGTAATATCCTATATGTCCCAGTGTATAGCACAACAATTTTTCACTTGTAGGTGGTGGCCTGTTCAGAATGACCACAACTTTAGATGGGTCTACCAAGACTCCTTCCCGACATACAATATGGTCTAACAGATTGCCATGTGGTATGTAGAAGATACAGTTTCTTGGATTTAGAAAAATCTTCAATTTGCAACATCTATCAAACATTAAACGAAGTATCCCTACATGTTCCTTTAACATGCTATATACTATCCAATCGTCCATGTATACCTCTACAAACTTATGGATGAACTCTCAAAATGTTGCTATTACGATTCAAGAGAAGAATGCAGGGGAATTCTTTAAGTCAAAGGGCATTACATTGTAAGCAAATGTTCCCCACTCAGTTATGAATGTGGTCTTCTTTTTGTCTTCCTCTGGAAGTATGACTTGGTGATATCTTGAAAATTCATCTGTAAACGAATAAGATTCCTTTCTTGCAACCTGATCTAACACTTCCTCACTGAAAGGTGTTGGAAATGGATCTTGCACACATGCAGAATTCATATTTCTGTAGTCCACACAGACCGAAGGTCTTCTGTATCCTTATTTCTTTGGGAAACTATGGGGATAATCCACTATGCTTCTTTGATTGGGAAAATAAGTCTTGTTGCAAGCATTTTGTCTACTTCACTTTTGACCTTTTCCTTTATTTTAGGATTAAGGAGGTATGTTCTATGATTTACAGGTTTTGAGTCATGTTTTAACTCAATTTTGATTTTTCCCATGGCTTCTTTTATACCTTTCATTTTAGAGAATGTTTTCGGAAACAAGTCCTCAAACTCCCACAACAGGATGCGGACTTCATTCATAGTTTTCTCATCCTAGTAATATCCTATGGAAGTTATCTTAGGATTCTTTGTACTCCCTATATTGACTTTTTGCAACTTTAGTGGATGGTTATAGGAGCTACAGGTGTGACTAGGTATAGTATCTTGAATCTCTCTACTTCCTTCAATTTCTTTAATAGTTAAGTTTTTCAGTTCTTCTGAGTCATCATATTTTTCTAGGTCTTTATTAACTTTACAACAGGCTACAAGTATCTGATCATATTCAAGACTCAGACTAGAATAAATAAATTGAACATGGTCAACACATACTACTGGGCTTGATCTCTATTTGCAAATATCAGTAAAAATCATTTCTTGGATCCTTTGAAGGACTGTGTTAAGCTCATGGTACTTACTTGTGAAGGAGAAGTCATTGAAAAATTGGTCTTGTAAGGTCTACCAACAACTTGTTTTTCTTATTGTCTCCTCTTGTATGTACCGGGATTTTGGGATTGGACCCAGTGAGTGGCGAAATACCTAAACCCATAGGTGAGAGGGTACTTCCGTAACTTGCCACTATTTTAAACACTGCTCAATATGCACTTTAGGGTCAGACCGTCCATCGAAAAATTGCACATCTTGAAAATCTATATTAATCTCTTCTTTCAGTTGATCCCTACCTTGGAATCAACATCGGATGGCTTTCTTCACATCTTCCCATTCCATAATCAAGGCTCTATGAGTGGCCCACCATCTAGTGGAAATATCCTGCAAGGCTAAGAAAGAACTGAGATCCTTTGATCCACCGTTATTTTATCCTCGGACCTCCATGCTGGAAAGAAAACTATGTACCTCTGAGGTACCATCATATGTTGTGTGTTCTATGATCTTGGTTCAAATCCATCTCGTTGTTCTGATATTTGTGTACCACCTTGAGAATAATTTGTATGAGCCTTATTGCCAATTGTCAAATGCTAATTTTGAATCGTCGTCAATAGATTGTATGCTTCTCCGTCTTACCGATCCATTTGTGGTGGAATTTATGTAATCTGGTCTCATTCTTTTTGTTATGGTGTATAATTGATCAAGAGCCTCTAATTCCATATTGTTTTCCACTGGTTCAGTGTATCTAGGCCCTAAATATGAATCTAAGGGTTGAACTACGTTTATCCCATCTTCTTCAAATGTCATGGTGTCCCAATTTAGATCAATGATAGCATAGTTGTCGTATGCCCAATCAATTCCAAGTAGATTTGGGTAGGGATCCTTATCTCCCATGATTTCAATTACATTGAAACTAGTTATGGTTTTAACTCTCACAACATCTATTTCTACATTTTCAAACCTTCCTACTGGGAAAATGTAGTATTGGTTTTCCATTCTCAACTGGATTGGGGAATACACTAACTTAGGTTTTCCCAAATCTTCTGAGGTGTTTTTGGGTAAGATGTTGAAATCAAATCCCAAATATAGCATGACATATTTGATTTCAAAATCATCTAGTTGGGATTCTAACCTAAATTGTTTTCCTATTCACACCTTTCTTCTTTGTATTCTCTAAGAAGTCTTCTCAGGGAGGTTGGTCTTTACGATGGCCTATGGGGTTCCCTCATTCCCAAGTATTAGGTACAAGGTATTACACAACTTCTCTATAAGTTGGTCATCTCCTAGGATAACAAAGAACAATTGAAACTAGATATTGATTACATTTTTAGATTGCTTAGTGTGTCTCTTTGGAATTACAGAGTTTCTAGGTGTCGGTAGTGAGGTAGGATCTTGCACAAGTTTAGGTTGAAAGATGAATTTAGGGGAATTCTACACTATTTATAGATTAGGGATACTCTTAAATATTTCTATTTCATCTTTGAATAATGGTTTATGTTTCAAAGGGTCATCCCTGTCATCCCTGTGAGATTCTTCCTGAATCTTGGGTTGATTTTCTGCATCTGCCCCAGTTTTTTCTTCTCCGCGAGAAATGATGTTGATGTTAGGCAATTGTCCCTCAATTTTGTTTTTTGGTTATCAGCCTATGAAATTATTTCCTTAGTGATGAACCCAATCCTTCCATTTCGCGATCAGTTATGGGAAATATTTGATTGCATGCCCATTAGTTTTGTAGTGAGAAAACCATGGCCATCTTAAGTGAGGGAAGTCTCTATCCAATTGGCCTTTTTCGTTGCAGTTGTAACATATTCTCAGCCCTCTTCCTGCATTTATTCCTCCTATGAATCCACCTCCAACCCCACCTCCTGTTAAATTATGAGCCTGATTTCTTATGTGGATTAATTCTTTTATTTTCTTCAATACTTTGATTCCATCTTTATATGGTTCAACAATTGCAAATCACAATCGAATAGAAATAATTATGTAGATAAGTAAACATGCATATAAACAACACATATACCCTGGGGAAACCCTGTACAGGGAGAAAACACCCAACAAACAATATTCCTTTATTGCATTAATAATGTAAGATCTCTTACAAATATCCACCATGAATGTTCTCCTCTCAAAGAGCTTGCCAAGATGACTCTGACATGACAAAGACTTACAAGACCTTGCTGAAATACACCTTTGATATGCTGCCTCTTTTATCACTGATGTGCTCCTCTATTACTTCACCCTCAACCTGCATATGAAAACTGTGTTGCAGAATTATATTGAAGAGAGGGTTCGACCTCTTCTTATATAGGCTAAAGAGGGGAAGAGGGGAAGCTTGAAATAGTAACTTCATTGCATGCATTAAACATAACTCAACTTCATGCTTTAGTTCGAACTTAGAACTAGACTTGAGATTGGTTACAACTCAACTTTACACTTTAGCTCGAACTCAGAACTAGACTTGAGATTGGTTACAACTTTTACACTTTAGTTCGAACTTAGAACTAGAATTGAGACTGACATGCTTAGTTCGAACTTAGAACTATAATTGAGACAAACATGCTTAGTTCAAACTTAGAACTAGAATTAAGACTTTAGTTGCAACTCAACATTACACTTTATTTATAAAGTAGAACTAGAATCAAGACTTTAGTTGCAACTCAACATTACACTTTAGTTCTAAAATAGAACTAGACTCACGACTTTAGTTGCAACTCAACATTACACTTTAGTTCTAACATAGAACTAGACTCAAGACTTTAGTTACAACTCTTGACAAGGCAATTCAAAATTCTCTTCATGGTGGATAATGTTTACACATGCCAATGCACTAGATCAATACAATTACATCATTTGCAATATTAGGAATATCGTTTGTTTCTAGCTCATATGAATTTTATATTCAACCTAACTTTTGCTATATGCCTTGACTTTTGCTCATGGATCAAAAGCTTTGACTAGGCTCACATGGGTTGTATGTTCCCCCTGACTTTTGCACTAGTCTTTCTATGCTCACATAGGTTGGATGTTCCCCCTGACTTTTGCACTAGTCTATCTATGCTCACAGAGGTTGTATGTTCCCCCCTGAATTTTGCACTAAACTATTTATTCTCACAGAGGTTGTACGTTCCCCCTGACTTTTGCATTAGACTCACATAGAATCACGTTCGTCCTGAATTTTCATTTGACTCACAGAGTTTGTGCATCCCCCCTAGCTTTTTTCAATACCTCATAAGATTGGTTGATTCTCCAAATATCCCTAGCTAGCCTCAGGGTGGCCCATATGGCCTCTCATTGGAGAATGACTGTTGATGCTGCCAAATTTAACACTCTCTCTGAGTGAGGGAGTCATTCTCATCCACACCAAGCTTTCCTCTCAGATGCACAAACTGTCTCGAGGTGAGAGGCTTGGTCAGGATATCAACTACCTTCTTGCTTGTGGTTATGTACTGTAACTTTACAGTTTTTCTCTGGACCAAGTCTCGGATGTAGTGGTACCTCATGTCAATATTTTTTGACCTGTCATGAAATACCGGGTTTTTTGTTAATTGTATGCAACTTTGATTATCATAGTGAACCACCGTCATCTCGAGCTTGTCACCAAACAACCGAAAAGCCAATTTTCTGAGACATACTTCTTCCTCACTAGCATCACTTGCTGCAATGTACTCAGCCTTTGCTGTACTCTGTTCAATGGATCCTTTCTTTCGGCTTGACCAAGAAATCATAGCGGATCCTAAAATGATGCATTATCTGGAAGTACTCTTCCAATCCACTGGGCTTCCTACCCAGTGAACATCTGCATACCCATGTAGAAATAAACCACCACTGGATGGATATCTCAGATTATAAGTAATGGTCCCTCTGAAATATCTCAAGATGTTCTTTGCTACCACCCAGTGTATCTATTTCAGTTAAGTCATGAACTGACTCATTACAATCACTACATAGGATATATTTGGCCTAGTGTGGATCATGTACATCAATGATCCAATCAACTACCTATACATGGTGGGATTCACCAAATCTGAACCTGTATCAGAATCATGCAACTTCCTCAGGTTGGTAACCATCGGATTAAACATAAATTTGCAATCCATCATACCAAGCCTCTTTAGTACATCCACTATTTATTTTCCTTGTGCTAGAAATATCTCGCCCTGTCTTTGCCACACTTCCAATCTTAGGAAGTAATGCATCAAGCCTAAGTCTTTCATCTCAAATTCTGAGGTTAGATCCCTATTACACTAGGCTATTATCCCTTCATCTCATGTTAGAAAGAGATCATCAACATACATGATTATCATAATAGGTTGGTTACCTCTTACCTTGAATTATATATTTGCATCAACATCACTTTTCTGAAAGCCCAGGATTTTAAGAAAACCATCTAAGCCTGATTAAGACCATATAAGGCCTTCCTTATCTTGCATACATGAGTGCCTTTATTATGTAGTATAAAACCATCTAGATGTTCCATAGAGACCTCTTGTGCAATATTTACATTCAAGAATGTTGTTTTTACATCCATCTGATGTAGCTTCCAACCAAGTACGGAAGATAAAGAAATAATAGCTCGAATCGAGGCATACCTAGCTACAAGAGAACAAGTCTCTTCATAGTCGATTCCTTCTTTCTGAGTGAATCCTCTGGCTACAAATATTGCTTTGAACTTTTCCACACTTCCATCAACTGCATGTTTGATCTTATAGATCTACTTGGAAGAAACCACTGATTTTCCTTTTGGCCTCGACATAATGTCCCAAACATTATTCTTTATAATAGACCTATATTCCTCAAGCATGGCATCCTTCCATACTTGTAATTTATCAGATTCTTCAAATGAAGAAGGGTAAACATCACTAATGATGCTCATCAGTGCAACATAGCCTCCAAACCTATGAGGCCTCTTCCTTTCCATGAAAGTTCCTTTGGGAGCACCTATCCTTTCTACTTCCCACACTATTTATTTAAGACAACCTGGATTCCTTTTGACTAGAGGTTCTTCAAGAGTTATTTATAACACTTCATCATTTTCTAGGGGCTCATTACTTGGCCCTTCACAAGGTTCCTCCCTCTAATCATCTGACTCTTCATTTTCAGAAGAGGGTGAAGCTGGCTTAACTGCTTCTGAATCTTGTTGAAGGTCTCTGGATTTATTAAATGCAGATTCCTCATGGAAATTAAAATCTCTTCTTACCTCTATTTCTCTTTGACCTGGTACAAAAATCTTGTAAGCCTTGGAGTTCTCACTGTACCCCCAAAAAAACCCTTTCTTTCCTGAGGGTTCCATCTTTGTCCTCTTTTCCTTAGGGACATGAATATACACAGGACATCCAAATATCCTTAGATGCCCTACTTCAGGTTTGATCCCTAAGAAGACCTCTTCAAGAGTCTTTTCCTTCAAAATAGCATGTGGAAACTTGTTCTGAATACACACAGTAGTGGAGGTAGCTTCTTCCCACAAAGAATTTGGCAAATCTTGGTCAAACATCATTTCTTTCGCTGCCTCACAAATATTCTTTTTTTTCCTCTCAGCAACACCATTTTGTTGAGGGTTATATGGCATGGTCTGTTGGATCATGTTGTCATTGATGCCAATGGTTTGTCATTGATGCCAATGGTTTGATTACTTGGGAGATTGTTGGATCATATGTCATTGATGTAAATGGTTTGGTTTG
>JZKD02S1624012.1:257443-274352 GCA_000966675.3 Picea glauca | reverse complement strand
AAAAAAAAAAACGTTCTTTCCCCAAGAAGACAATAGCTCATCAGAAGAAAATGAAGAAAACGAACTAGAGATTTTATTTATGGGGATAAAAACTCAATATGATAGTCATTCAGAAGATGAAGAAGAAGTAAACTTAGAAGAAGAAATCCTTAGTGTGATTGAAGAACTAAGAAAAAGAAAAAAGCAAAACATGGTACTAAGGGAAGAGCTTCTAGAAATTAAAGAAGCTACTAAATCAAGAGAAAGGGAAGTTTCCAAAACCATCAAAGAGTTAGAACAAATCATTAGTGATTTAAAGTCCCAGCTCCTAGAAACTAATAAAATTGGAGAAGTCATTTTACAACAACTAAATGATAAGAAACAAGTATGTGAGAAACTAGAAGTTGAGATTAAGCTGCTAAAAGGTGAAATTGAGAAAGAAAAGAAGGGATCACAATTTGATAATAGTTCAAGAATCTTGGATGAAATTCTCAGTAGTGAAAGGTCACCAAACAAAAAGACTAGTTTGGGATACACTCAAGACTCAACTACTACATTAGAAGGATCTGTCAAGAAACAAATTAGTTATGTAGATATTCTGAAAAATTCATTAAAAAGGGAGGAGAATCAGGCAAAAATGATAAAGTTGAAAAATGTTACACATAAACATAAATCAATACTCCCTACTAGAGTAAGAAATGACAAGATAAATACAATATCATAAGGAATCCCCCTAAATATCTATTTATTGGATATTGTTACTCTTGCAATAATTTTGGACATAAGGCAGTGCACTGCAAAGCTTATGGACAACACAATTATAGAAATGGCTAAAGATATATAAAAAATGAGTACAATACAGAGAAGAAAAACTATAACTCATTTTCTCCTTTGCAAATATTCAATAGTGAATGCCAAAAATGCAACAACTATGGTCACAAAACCAGTGAATGTAGATTGCCAAAATATGATAAAAGGATAAATATTCCTATTAATCAAAAAGTATGGAAGAAAAGACAAATAGAGTGAAAAATAGCCTTATATACAAGAAATCAAGGAGTTCAGTGGTATATTAATAGTGGATTTTCCAAGCACATGACTGGAGATCAACGTAACTTTCTCAAGTTAAATGAGAAAAGGAAAGGAAAAGTAACTTTTGGAGATAAAATGTCAGCCAATATATTGGGAAAAGGCATTGCTAGGTTAGGAAATAATAAAACTAAAGAAGAATATGTACTTCTGGTAGAAAATATCAAACCTAATCTCCTAAGTGTAAGCCAAACATGTGATTAAGGTCACATACATACTTTTGATTCTCAGAAATGTGAGATCAGAAAAAGGGACACTGGAAAGCTAGTGGAAGTTGCACCAAGAACATCTAGCAATGTGTACATCCTTAATATAGATGAAGAATATAAATGGTGTTTAAGACAAGTAGATGAAATATGGCTATGGCTTAAAAGGTTGGGACATTTAAGCTTTGAGAACTTGATCAAATCCAATGAGAAAGAGGCAGTTAGGGACCTACCAAAAATGATTAGGCCTTTAGATTCTATTTGTAAACATTGTCAAATAGGAAAGAAAACAAGAGTTAGGTTCAAAACAAAAGAACACTCCACAACAAAAACATTAGATATTATTCACACAGATCTATGTGGACCTACCAGAACCAAAAGTACTTATGGTGAACATTATTTTATGTTGATTTTTGATGATTACAAAAGATTGATTTGGGTTTTCTTTTTCAAATAAAAATCAGAAGCCTTTGATAAATTAAAAACATTTAAAGATCTTGTAGAAAATGAAACAGATCTCAAAATTAAATTTCTAAGATCAGACAATGGAGGATAATTCACCTCTAAAGAGTTCACCCAATTCTGTGAAAACCATGGTATCAAAAGATAGTTTTTATCCCCTAAGATTCCTCAACAAAATGGAGTGGTATAAAGGAAGAACATAATATTTCAAGAATTTGAAAGAACTATGCTAAATGAAGCCAAACATCCAGACAAATTATGGAGAGATGCAATCCATATAGAATTTCACATACTTAATAGAGATCGGTTGAGACCCAATCATGAAAGAACCCCTTATGAACTATGGTTTGGGAGGCTAGCCTCTGTAAAAAACTTTAGAAATTTTGGAAGTAAATGTTACATAAATAATAATGAATATAACCTAGGAATGTTTGACCCAAGATCTAATGAAGGAATATTCTTAGGATACTCATCGAATAAAAAGGCATACAGATGTTATAATATCGGACTACTAAAAATAGTGGAAAGTGAAAATGTAAAAATAGATGATATAAAAAAGGGCACATCCCAAGGCTTTGATAAAAAATATCAACAAGAAGATGATGTATAATCTCAGCAAGAAAATGATGATGAAACACAAAAAAATGAACCACACATTGATGAAGAATACAATGAAGAAACGCCCTTGCCAAGATCTCCATCAAAAAGAGTTCAGAAGAATCATCTTGAAAGCCAGATCATTGGAGATAAAAGTGCATGAGTAGAAACAAGGAGGATAGCCTTTGACTCAGAACAAGCAATGCTATCCTTAATTGAACCTAAGTCCGTTAAAGAAGTTTTCAAAAGTAAATATTTGATAAAATCAATAAATGAAGAACTAGATCAAATATAAAAGAATCAGACTTGGGAACTAGTTCCAAGACCCAAGAACAAGAATGTGATAGGAACTAAGTGGATCTTCAAGAAAAAATTAAATGAAAATGGGGAAATTATAAATAACAAAGCCAGATTAATATACAAGGGATATTCCCAAGTAGAAGGTATTGATTTTGAAGAAACCTTCGATCCTGTAGAAAGACTTGAGGCCATCAGAATGTTCCTAGCATTTGCATGCTTCAAAGATTTCAAAATCTATCAGATGGATGTCTAATCAACATTCCTTAATGGAACACTAGAAGAAGAAGTTTGCGTTGAGAAACAAAAAGGATTCATTTTATCAAAAGACTAGGACTACATGTGCAAACTGAAAAAGGCTCTGTATGGTCTTAAACAAGCCCCGAGAGCATGGTTCTCTAGGCTTGACTAGTATCTACAAAAACAGGGATACAAGAGAGGGACTACTAACAACAACCTATATATCAAAATTGAGGATCAAAACATGATTTTTGTGGTAGTATATGTAGATGAAATTATATTTGAGAGTAATCACACTACATTAAGAAAAAAAATTGCAACTAAAATGCAAGACGAGTTTGAAATGTCTATGTTGGGAGAGGTTTCATTTTTCTTAGGTTTACAAGTAAATAAAAAAAAAATGGAATATTTGTTTCACAAACCAAATATATCAAATACATGCTAAATAAATTTCAAATGGAAAACAATAATCCCATGAGTACCCCCATGATCAATGGATGTAAGCTAAGTCTAGAAGATGACTCACCAAAAGTGGATCAAACAATGTATAGATCAATGATTAGAAGTTTACTCTACTCAACAACAACGAGACCTGACATCATGCAGGTTGTAGGACTTCTGGGGAGATTTCAATATGCACCTAGAGAAACTCACTTAAAATTAGTAAAAGGAATATTCAGATACCTTCAAGGCACCCTAGAATTTGGATTGTGGTATCCAAAAGATAAAAATTTCAACCTAACTGCATATACTGATGCAGATTGGGAAGGTAGCACAGATGATAGAAAAAGTACTAGTGGAGGAACATTTTTCTTTTGAAAAAGTCTAGTGGCATGGTCAAGCAAGAAACAAACATCCACAACACTTTATACAACAGAGGCAGAATACATTGTTGTTTCATCCTTTTGCACACAAGTCCTTTGGATGAAACAAACTTTAGAAGACCTACAAATAAAATATAACAATCCTATTACTATTAACTGTGACAACACTAGTGCCATAAGAATCTCTAAAAATCCAGTGATGCATTATAAAAATAAACACATACTGATCAAATACCATTTTTTAAGAAATCAGGTTACCCAAAAGGTGGTCAAAGTTGTGCATGTAGACACCAAAGAATAGATTGCATACATTTTCACAAAATCTCTACCCAAGAGTACCTTTGAAAATCTCCGACATAAATTAGGAGTAATTCAAAAACCTCATTAAAAATCGAATGGTCAGGGGAGCATTACCCTAGGGGGGAGCAACCCTTTGCCATTGATGTCAAAGGGGGAGAGTAACTTCATAGAGAAAATAATCATCACAAGGGGAGTATGTATGAAGTTAGAGTGTTTCCCTCAATGAAAAAGGGGGATATTGTTGGACATACTGTCATTGATGTATTGTCATTGATGTCAACAATCGATGATGCACATGAATCTCAGAAGGGAAAGTGTAGTGTAGAAACGTGATGGCGATCAAAATACCCATAGGACAAACCAGGGCCATTTGATACACAAGCATCAATGACAAGGATAGATTGCGGAGAGAGAAAGCATAATTAAACAACACACTAGTTCTAATCTTGCAATTAGTCTAGATCGTGAGATCTCATCAACTCAAAGATCGATGACTATGGTTGATCCACCAAATGATCAGATAAAGTCATAATCATTGGATACGCAAGCGCCAAATTAACGATAGGGATATATTGCGAAGAAATAAAGGAGAATTAAACAACGTGTTATTTCCAGTCCCGCAATTAGTCACAACCGTAAGATCTTATAGATTCAAAGATCAATGACTATGGTTGATCCATCAACAATCGCACAACTTCAATTGCGGATTTTGGGTGATAGGATAAACCATGTGCAAGTTATGTTTCCGCAGTCCACATTGACCATTGGATCAATTTAAGTGGAAGGATAGGATAAGTAAGGTAAAAGGGTTGAGATTTCGAATACCCTAATTCCCGATAGTTGTTGGATCACTTGAAGTGGAAGGATAAGATAAGAAAATAAGAAGAGTCATTGGATTTAAACCAAGGCAAAGAAGCATCACAAATAGATTGATCCATCCATCTAAGATCATGATCAAAGAACAAACATTCAGTTCAGGTTAAAAGTTGTGAGGAGGTTACACTTCGGTGAATCTCACTTCAGAAGAATTGGGATCTGGAGAAGTCAAATTACCTGAAGTCGCGAAGGCCGAAATGAATCAGGACCGTTAGATCTGATAAAGACCATCATATCAGGATGATGGTCAACTTCAACACTAACCACTTCGGCAAAATTGAGTTGAGAACATGTAAATTCACCCGAAGGCCGAAGTTTTGACGTTATGAGGTTAGGACACATAGCAATCACATTAAGATCCCATGTCATCAATAGTGATGTCAGCAAGGACATGTTGCGTAATCAGATGATGACAAGTGTCAAGATGAAACTGACATTTCAGGTATGTGTAAATCATGAATCTGAGTGACACGTGGAAGCCACTTAGGAAGTACCACATCATCAAGTGACATCAGTAAGTTACGTCATTCTTGGAGTTTTACTTCAGGAGTGTCAACATAAGGAAATGACCTAAATCTCGAAGTCTCGAAGGTCAAATTCCAAAAGTGGAAATGAGTTGTCCAATCTGAAGAAAACTTCGGGAGCGTTCTTGACTGTTGATCTAGTACAGTGGAAGGATAGTGTAAGTGGATGTGTTAACTGACAAGTGGTCTCCACTGCCTATGACTTATTCAGTAGGTGATCACTCCAGAGGAAAATGGAGCAGTGATTATCCTATGTCCTGAAGTCTCGAATGCCGAAGTACCGAAAGTCGTCCATCTCATCAGGGGATTAAAATGTGACTGTTGATTTAATTAAGTGATCAAGCACTCACTTGGCCTAGCACTTGGTCACTGTGTATGGTCATATGTAAATGGTTTGAGGGAAGTGCCTCAGCAGAACTCAGTTTCTGAAATATTTGCATAGATATGGAATCGATTTAAAAATAAATCGATTCAAACCTATGATTGATTTATGGAAAAACTCTCACTAAGTTAAAAAAATTAACATTAAGGTTAGAATAATAACATAGATTATCGTTAAGTTAAATGAAGAAGTGTGATGGTCCAAACAAAAGAACACAATGTGTTATATATCACACCAATTTAAAGTTTATATAAACAAGAGAGAGTGGTGAGAAGAAAGTTCCTCTGCAGTCCAAATAAGAAGATCTAAAATAGAAGCAGAGTCCAAGAAGAAGAATTGTTGGTTCTTATCCAGTGATGGTGGAAGGGAGGAGCATGGAAGGATTTGTATCCTTACTAATCAAAGTTGTATAACATAAGGGATTTGGAGCTTCCTAGGGTTGGTGCCCTAATTATAAGGGATTTGGTGCTTCCTAGGGTTGGTTCCCTAAAGAAGGGGATTGTTGTCTCCTAGAGTTGGTGCTCTAAAAAGGATTGGTGTCCTTCACTATTCTTTATAAATATTGTAATTGATGTTAAATATATTTATATAATTGATTTTGCATAGAATTCATTGTTGATTCATTGTGATAATCAATAAAATATAAAAAGTAATTTCTAATTGTTAGAAAAGGGCAATATTGATTCACCCCCCCTCTCAGTATTCCAATATGTGCATAACATATCCATTCTTCAATTGAGTCTTCACTAGTAGAGTCTACTACTTGAGGAAACCTTGATACTATGCATCTATAAAACCATTGAAATATTTGAACAAGTGGATTTGAAAAAGTTGGGCCACCTCTATTTTGAGTACTTTTATGATATGCTACCCTTGCTTGTTTATGAGACTTCTCCATTCCTTGGGTATTCCAAATTACTAAGATACCATACTCATTAACAAACCATGATCCATGACCATAAATTATGTGTTGCCAACAAAATAGCAATAAATTAAATTTGGTAATCATAAAATGACACAATTAGAAGTCTTAAACATGATGCACATAGAAGTTTTGAGCATGAAGCCTACCATGTAATGCGTGATATCATTTTCTCCCCATTCCCTAATCATTTCTTTTGTAAAATGTGTAACTTCATTAATGAAAGCCATATCATCCCTTTTTTTAAATTTCTCCTTTTCCATTATTGGAAACAAAGAAGAAAGTGTCATCCAAACTTTTTTTTTCTTAATTCAGGTATGCCATTATCAATATGATCATCCTTTGCATCAATATGATCCTTATAAATTTCACACTAAACTTTTCCTGATGGTTTTACATTTACAATAAAGTGTCATGTTTTAACCCCACCCATGGATGGTTTAGAAGGAACATTACCTCAAGACCCTAACATTTTTGTATCTTTGCATATTTTTACATTACCTCCATGTAAACTAACATCAGAAAGAACCTTCTCGATTGATTCAATTGAATTTTAAGAAATTTCTTGTGGCCTCTTATTCCAAGAAAATAGAATAGAAAGATACTCTAATTTATCAACAATTCTTACAAATGCATGGAGTGTACATATATGTACTCTTGTTAGTAGTATAGGTAGTGTAGGATCCATATTTTTATCCATCTCATCATGATTGGGAATGATGTCTTGTTGACAACTCATAATTCCATTTGACCACCCACTACCTGGTAATTTTTCTTTCTTCCTTGTGTTCATACAGTAAATGAAACTATTTTTCGCATTGGAACCATGGCCAATATTGTACATGCACTTCAATGTTTTTAAATCAAATGCCATATGTGATTCAATTTCATATGAACCATAACCATCAACATCATTTTTTTATCCCATTATATGTGAGGAAATGGTTTCCGGCATGGAAGTTTGATGAAAAACCCATTTTAATGTTTCATGAGACTCCTTAGAAATGTGAAACAATCCCAACCACCATATGTGATTCTCAGATTGGACAGAGAAATAGTTTCCATCAGTTATCTCAATATTAGGATCCATGTCCCTATTTGTTAATGTGACTAAAACTCTTTCAGATTTCTCATTATTAATGAGTTACATATCATCCAATTTTATGACAAAAACAAAATTTCCATGTTCTTCATCCATGAAAATATCATACAATCTCACCATAGCTAACAAGGTCTTTTACATATCTAACTATATATTGTTCTTTATATTTAATATAACGATTCCATTTGGAATATTTTTATTTCTTTGATTCTATATGATACATTCCACCCATGAGGTCAACAATTTTCCTATTACTTCTTGCACAAACATTTTCTATATGAAAAGGATAGGGAATGGCAACTTTAGTGATTCCTACATTTACCATTCCTTCTCGTAAGAATTTAAAGATTGTTTCATAACCTCATCTATTGATCCTAGTATCATCACAAGAAATTTGTACTTTCTCTACATTCATGACTTCTGTTATCCGATTTATCACTTGATCAATCAGGGTTTTTCTAAGGGAACTAAAACGAGGTTGTCGAATCATAGAGATTATATCCTCTTTCTTGAACATGGAATTCAATATATGAAACAAGTTTTCACTGTCTGGGATTTCCTAGATCTTGTTTGGATTCATGAGATATTTTATACCATGTACTCGCTTTTTAATAGAACCCCCTGATGATACCAAAGAAAAAATCCTAGCCATATTTTTTACCTTGTTTCTTCCTCCAAATGATGTTTTCTTGACTGTTTTCAAACTCTTGGTTAAAAGAGAAACCTTATATTTTATATTGCCAACATGTTTACTAAGACATTGTTTGTCTTCAACAAGTCATTTATTTTCCTCTTCCTTGTTCAAAATATTTTGATTTTTCAAAAATATGGTTTGTTGTAGATTCATATTTTCATTTTTTGCAACCAAAACCATGTTCTGAATTTGATTAACTCGTTCAATCAACTTGTTGTTTATGCCCTAAAATTAAATATTTTACTAAGTAGATTGTTGACTTTTTTCTCAAGGTCTCTACAATTTCCTTTTATATTTTCACAACATCCTAGCAATAGTTTCTTTCCATTACACAAAAACTTCACTAATAGTGTTACATTTTTAAAGTATGGGTGGGAATTGGTAGTAGGAACTATTGGGAATAGCTCTTCCTTTGCCCATAAGTCAACGTTTTTTTCTCCCTCTATTATTATTTTGTTTTCATCTACACCATTACTATAGGGATTTTCTCTTATGTAATGGTTCCATATTTTGATCCACCTCAATCATCATAACGTATTTCTCTCTTTTATATACAATCCTTTTTTGATTTTCCATTTAACCCAATACCAAACTTGCAATTACAAGAAAAACACGAAGACTCTTAATATGATTCACCCATGATACCCAGGGAATTTTCATAACCATAATTTGTGTTGAAAATAACCAATAGAAGAATTACTATAGAGATGGCTTTAATTAATAAATACCCAGAATAAAAATATATCCTCCCCTTCTTCTTTGAAAATTATCTTCCTCCTTTTATCTTGGTCTTGCAACATGATCTAGTTGTGTAGTGTTTGTACGATTTCACGATCTAGAATAATTGTAATGAAAGTAAGGTCATCTTGTCCACAAAACCCATTTGTGACATAAATGAATCAATCTAGGTAGGTGAAATTATTTCAGCAATTAGACATGAAGTAAGATTTCATAGGCTGGAGAAATGGAAGAAAGAATTTATGAGCTAGAGAAATGAAAGGAAAAATTTGAAGGAGCGGGAAAGCAAATGAAAATTTTCCATTTATCCCAAATATTGGATATTATCCATATCATGGTGATGGAAATATCTCATCTTGTGTACGCTGATGTTGGATCTCTCGAATTTACTCCTCCAATTTTTTTTCTGCAGTAATGGTAACATTTACAGTGGTGATTTGATCTACCCAATTTTTGCAATGGTGATTTGAACCATGGTTACATTTTTCTCTATTTTTATTTAAATCAAATTTTAAAAATTAAAATTATGCATAGATTGTGTTTTTTTTTAATTAAAATCATGAAGATTAAAAATTACAAATATTGATAAGATAATGTATTTTCATTGTGCATATTTTTTATTATTTAAATTGGTCTCCAAGTTCAAGATATAGAAATGCATTAGTTGTTAAAGTATAATGTTTGTTGGGAAAGTTATCAATCACACCAATAAATCATTTTCTTATTAATTTTATTTCTAGTCAACCTTTAAAGATAACTCAACCATGGTTATTTATATGGTACATAGAATGAGGTGTAAGAAGTGAGTTTTCAAATACAACTTCCCAATATAATGACTAATTTACAAATTTTTAATATATCTCTTAGGAGGCCTTTTTTTACCTCAAAATTTCCCTAATGATGGTCTATGTGTAGAAATCTATGAGGAATTGAATGGATGCATGTTTTATGTTTCGTGTATGTGTAGTAATTTACTTTTTGGTTATTTTACTCTTGAAATTATGTTGTATATACCCTATAAATTCAATTCAAAATTCTAATAATTTCATGGAATGCATAAAGAAGGCATAGTTTATTGGCTAAAGGATTTGATTGGATGTATGTTCTGCATCTATGTACATAATGATGTTTTCTTCACTCACAAATGTAGCACTAGGTTTTGTTGTATGTATAAAATGCTAGGTATTTGTATGGAAAATAATTGTCTTTTAATCTAGTGTTGTAAGTTCATACACAAATTTAAAGGATCAAAACTTGTATACATTGGCCTTATTGTGTGATAGATGGTTTATCTGTTGGCTTGTAAAAGGAAATCAGATTCATAAGCTGAGAAATTGTGGAGTTTGATTGAGGAGTGGACTCAAGATTTGAATTTATTAGGGTTGTAGACTTCCAGATATCTGACTTTCTGAAGTATGGACTTTTATTAAGGATAAATAAAATCTTTCCAAGAACCTACACATCCCAATAGAAGGTTCCATCTAGAGGGGTTCCATTATAAGTTATGACACAAAAAAGTGATATCCAGATCATATGGATTTGGTCGTTCTCTTATTATAATTTTTTAAAGTGAATTTGGATTGACGGTTCCACATTCTAGGTTCCATATTAAATAATGTTAAAGTTTGATTGGGTGCTTTATAACGTTAAGTTTTTACCATTCATCAACATTATCAAAAGAATATCCCTTGGGATGTAAACCTTCTAGTATCTGTTGTTCCTGAGTTTATACTTTAAAGCTCTAAAGTATACCGTCAAGGCATCTGAAAAAGTAGAGATAATTAATGGATAAAAAGAGTAGTTTAATGGAAAGTGAAATCACAGTTGGTTCCTTAACTATCTCTACCTAGCTTCCCATTGTTCTTGGATGCTAATATCCCTTTCAATTACAGCCCATGAGCATTCAAGCTCTACCCGTGTATTTGTTGTTTGTAAGATAGTGTTGAATAGGTTTAATGCAATACTTGTCTGATCTAATAGACTGGATTCTATGTTAGGCTGTATGATAATTGGAACCGTCATGAAATAAACGGATTTCCTTTTGTTTTAAAAGAAACTTTTTTTTTTTAAAGAGTTGCAGATTTCTGGTTCGAATTAATAAGTATAAAAATTCCAAATTATGGATCAATAGTATAACATAAATGAAGGCCTTTTCTAGTATCTGAGTCAAATTTAAGGAGACAATGCATGGAATGAAGAAAGAAAAAGAAACATGTATTGTTATAACAAAAAATGAGGCATCAATTTAAGAGGAATCTCATTTTATATTAACAGAAGAAAGAAAGATGATAACTTGGCAGAAGTATATGATTTCAGAGTTTTCAAACGTTCATAGGTCTTATATTTGCTGACAGCTGATACAGAGGAAAAACTGCAATCGTTTAGATGATCTGAATGTTTAATCACCACAATAGAAGTTATATCATAAAATCATTTAAAGAAGGTATGAAATAAGGGATGAAATGACAGAGAAACACATAACTCAGGCTTGACAAGATCTGGAATCTTCAATCTATATTGTATTAGTTCTGGTAAAATGAAAATTTTCTCTTTACAGTCTCCTCCAGGAAAAAGCCTCTTCTTAGTATTGAAAAATTACATTTATATAAAACCACCAATCTCAAGACGGTTGGTGACTTCCTAATTCCTAGTGACTAACTATTTGTTTAAAAATAGATCTGAAACCGTTTGCATAATCTTTTCCATTTTTCCATTTTCTTGGAAGTAAATCTCTTCCAAAAAATACTTTTATTTTGTTGATGACTCTCCTTCTTTTGATTCAATACATTTAATGCATTTCTCCAGAAACTGTGTAAAATTTCTAGGAGGTTCTGGAAGGTCTCTTACCTCGAACAGATAAACCTTTATTTGAAACTTGGAAAGATGGTCATCAGATCCTTTATCTACAAACTTTATTGACTGCAGTTTTAAGTTAGGCTCAACTAACAGCCTGTCGAATAGGGTGACATCCATTTTTCTTAGTTGTGAAATTTCTGTTTGGATTTCACTCAAATTTTCCCTAAAATTTACTTGATGTCTTTCAATATTGATTTGTCCCAGAAGTCCTGTACAATTTCCCTTTCCAATATTTAATGACTCTTTGTCTAAAAGATCAAAGAATTCTTCAGAGTCATCTCTGATTTCTTTGACTATTCTTTTTCTTTCAGTTATATTGGTTTCCCATAGCTTAAGCATGATGTCACCTCTGATTTTCTTTGTGGCTGATAATTTGGTAGTTTTGGATACCTCCTCACCTGTCAAATATATAATTTCCTTTTGGAGAGTAATACTCACTGCTTTGGCTTCTTTTTCCCTTAGGATAATGTTATCAAAGGAATTATCTACTTCTTGAAAGTAATTATGAACAATGTCTATCTTGGAAATCAATTTTTGTTGTCCAGCTTCTATTTTTGAATACACCTCCAATGACTGGGCCTGGAAAGCTTTTAGATCTGTAGTTTGATCTTCCATCAATATTAATCTAGCTTGTAACTGTTCTACACGCTCCTTTTGCTAAGTAATCTGTAACTGAATTGCTTGTATTTGCTGGCTCATTTTGTCGAGGCTCGTTTTGAGTAATTGAACCTCTAACCTTTCGGCAGCCCTTGTCTGCTCCAAGCTTTTACTCATTTCTTCTCTAATGTTCTCCTCATCATTTTTTAACAACTCCTGTAATTGTGCTATGATTTTATCACTTTTATTTATCCTGGTTCTCATTTTTCCCACGGTAAAAAAGTTTGTTGTTTCCATGGCTCCCATGGAACCTGCTATCTCTGTAGAGAAATACTCTTTCTCCAAATTTTGTCCGTCTATCAAGACTTTATGTTTTTTCACCATATTCCCCTCCTTCTTATGCATCTCCTTTTTTAGGACGACCTTCATTTTTCTGCTGAAAAAATAATATACAGGAGGGATCTCATCTATGGGAATGGAGGTAAGGTCATCAACAAACAAAGCTTTTGTCTGTGTGAGTCCAAAAGTGGACTGCAAGGGGGTTAAGGAAGCTTTGGGACTCCCTAGCTCTGTATATCCTTTCTATCCTACTACCTTAGGCGTATTGACACCAACACCGGGTGATGCAGGCGGAGTAGGCTTACCAGACTTAGGAGGTCTCCCTGACTTCTTCTCTGCTTCGGTCTTTTTGTTTTGTGGAGACCTTTCCTTATCCTGTGAGTCTTTTTTGGGATTTCCTTTCTAATGTGCTTCCTGCTTGAAACCTGGGGAAACACTTCCTTGCTCCTGGGCGAGGGTGACTTATTCTCCTTGAAGTACTTGGGGCAGACCACTCCATCTATCCCTCTGAAAGGTACGAAAGATGGCTTGCAGGTCGGACGACATTTCTGCACTCATTCTAACACTTCCTGATAAGACTTGGTCCCTTTGAACATGTCGTCCCAAGGGGACTCCTCGTGTTCAAATGATTTCATATTGTAATGTGCCAAGTGTTTGTTCACTAGTTGATAGGGGTCATGCCTTTTGTATTCAATATTTAATACTTTAACTTTTTCTAGTGCTTCCTCTTCCACCCTAGAATGTCCCAAATTTTGTAGTGAAAATTTCCTGATGTGCACAAGGAAGATTGGCCAAGACTTCTTTTGAGCTTCCTTTAGCTCTATTTCGATACCACCTTTTACTATTTGGTGTGCTACTTCCCTACACACCAGTCTATATGGGAGGAATTTTGGAAGCGCGTGAGGGGTAATTGAGCACCCATAAACCCTTATGTAGGAGAAGATTTCTTCAATGAACCAGTCTGCTATTGGCTTGAGGTTATTTGCAACAAATTCAGAAATGCGAGGAGGGTCACAGCCGAATTTTTTTTTTATGCATTGGTATTACCACAAAATGGCAAATTTCGTAAAACAATTTTTTTGCGTTTTCTTCCCACATCTCAGAGTGGTATTCGTGAATGGGTTCAAGGCAGGTTGTGTTCCAACTCCATTTCATCAGGGGGAATGGAGTCATAAAACAAATTTCATCCATGATGTATGCTGACATGTAAAAGGCCACTGGTTGACCTCGGGCTCTTGCAACTCTATAATCTGAAACCTCTTTGGCTATATGATCAAATAAAATCTTGTCCAAGTTGAAAATATATCCTTCTGATGCTTATTCTAAAAAGGGCACCCATTCTGTAGGGAAATGACAGGGATTATTTTTTCTGAAGAGTTTGCACAACATCATGGCTACATAAACGATATACTCATTCAAGGAGGCTGTGGCATAAATTCCGTGGGTATCGGCACTAAATTTTGATGGACATATCCACCATCCTTTGATTAAATCATGGTAAGTTTGGTTTTCCTCAGTGCATTATCTTCTCTGAAATTCAGCTATGAATTCAACATTGTAAATGAATTTAAGATTGGGTGAGAGTTTGTACATAACTTGGATATGTTCAGGTATGATTGAGCCGATAATGACCCCTTGATCATTTAAAATGCTTCTCATTGGAATATCAACCTTCTCCAAAGCCCAATTGATCATGTCATTGTACACCATGAGCTGTGGGCATGTTGCAATTTTTTGAAGTTCTGATTCTGCTATGTCCCGAAGGTGATTTTCAGAGTCGTCAGGGGAATTTTTGATCTTGCAGTCCGTATTTTCATAAATTTGTCTCCATGATTTAATCGAGTCGATAGCATGTGGTGTGGTGTCGGATATGACATCTCCCTCCGAGATGGAAATCTCAGTTATATCTTCACTCTTCTTGGGTCCCTTCTTCAGTGCCATGACTTCTGTAATGGAATGAAAACCTGTCACAGATGAGAGGTGTGAAAGATCGGCTATATGTGGCTCACTTCTGATAGAAAGAGTGAGAATGAGTTTCAAAACATAGACCCTTAACTCATTTAAATCATTTATTTTTCCTTTAAATCATTTAATGGTGAAAGTACTGACGTAGTTGCCAATAATTTAATACCTTTAAAGAAAAGAATATTTTTGAGATATGCATTGGTGTCACGAAAATCGACAGCTATCCGTTATTAATATGGTCGTATTTCGACGATTCAAAAATCAAAATTTGAAAAAATCTCGTATGATGGAACTCATAAATGAAAATACCTAAGAAGTTTAAATACCATTAAATGCATTGAAACGAAATTAGTTCATTTTAACTTTGGTATTTGAGTCGAGATTTTGCGTTTCAGGGTTTCGGGGATCTCGCTTACATGAGATATATCGCCACCTAACCTCGAATCCTGAAATCGTGATGGGAAAAGTTTAGGTATTAACTTTGGTATCAATATGGGACTTTGCGTTTCGGGGTTTCAGGGATCGCGCTTACATGAGTATGTCACCACTAAGCCCTGAATCCTGAAATCGCGATGGGAAAAGTTTAGGTCTTAACTTTGGTATTGAGTCAGGACTTTGCATTTTGAGGTTTCGGGGATTGCACTTACATAAGGTATGTCACCACTAAGCCCAGAATCCCAAAATTGCGATGGGATTAGATTTTAATTAATCAGGGTTAAGAATGAATTCTACTTCTTTCGAGAAATCAGGAATCAATATTTCGTGATTCAAAATGTATTGAAAATGTATTGTTCTGAGTAAACCCGAATCTCGAAAGGTTAAAAGATGGTTAATTAACTCCTTTAGGGTTTTAATTTGTCGTGATTAAAAGTACTTCACAGAACGTGCATCTAGACTTTAATAACACTTGAGATTTTTGTCTTTTATTATAACGAAGAAATGAAAACACTTTGGGACTTTGGAACCGGTCTTTTTGGAATGATAGCGAGGATCATACCTTATGAAAAGCCGAAACCTGAAATAGAAATTTTTTATTTTTAGAGGTAAAAAAATTTAAACCTAGTTTCAACATAGGCTCCAATTGGGGACCTCATCTCCTTGTGTGATGAGGAGAAAGGACGGACTTAGTGCCTTTTATTGGGTAAATGGGGTCAGTTATTCCAGTCTGTCAAACATAGATGTGAAAACCCTAGTAGGAGGATAAAGATTGCAATCTTAACTTTGGAAAACTTCCAAGACTAAAGCATTCGACAATCTCAAAGTAGGGTCACATAGATTTCCCTTTCTAAAACCGACCTCAGACTTGTGCAAGATAGCCAAAACCAGATTAGCCATTCTACTAGTTTTTTATTTGATCGTATCCACATCAAGAAACTCTTAGAATATAATCTGAAATCCGATAATTTTAGAGGGTAATTTGGATAAAAGGAGAACATTACCAAAGAATCTTGCAATTTGTGTATAACATCCTTGTCCAGTATGTAGACATTGCTTCATTGCCAGTGGGTTTGTTCAGTACCCCGGTGAAGTTATCAGATTTTCCACATTGAATTTTCTTTCACCACTTCGTTATTTTTAGCATTTAAATGCTTAGATGAGGGAAATAATATAATGAATTTCCTTTCATCATCTCTTTAGATTATATGGGGGCAATCGATAGTGAATTTCGTTTCACCATCTCTTTAGAGTAGATGGGGGAAATCGATAACGAATTTCCTTTCACCATCTCTTTATACACATTTTTGTTATGAAGTGGGGGAAATCAATAAGTATGTAACATACTTAGGGAAAATATATTGCTTAAAGATTTTTGTAGCAAGGGTTTGTATTCTTTCTTCTTCTTCTTCTTCTTATTTTTTTTTTTATAAATAGCTTTGGATCAATCTCCTTTTGGCCCTCAAACACTTTAACTTTATGGAG
>JZKD02S1624012.1:230831-246635 GCA_000966675.3 Picea glauca | reverse complement strand
AGAAGCTTCTGCTTCTAGAAGGATCTTCCTCTAGATGCTTCTTTTTAGTATAAATAGGAGTCGAGGGTATGAGAACCCTAGCTTGGATATTATTGTAATAGAGCGCTACTCGATTCGAGGTTGCCCCCTCGAAGAGGCCTGTGAACATTGCTATCTGAATCAAGTGCTATTTATGTTCAAGTGTTATTTCTGTTGCTATTTCGTATATCATTTCTGTGTATCGTGAAGATTATGTTGGATATTTTACTGTTATTCTGTTATTTCTAGCATTTCGTTTATGTTCTGCATATTTTATATATCTGGTATCTTTCATAGTCTTGGTAGGCTGTGTGTCTACTATGTTAGTTCTTTCAGTTCACTTTTCAACATTTTTTTAAACTATCTCATTTGTCTCACTCCTCAGCAAGATCTTTTTCATCTGGGCGATTGCAACACTCCTGTTTCTTGGCCTTAGATTGTACTTTTGTTTAAGCTCGACCATTATACCGTCGACAATACCCTGGTAGGTCGAATCTTCGGAAGTACTACTATTTAGGTAATTTTCCAAGCTATTTTCTTTATTTAAGAATTTTTCATAGTCTTTTCTTGATAAATAGGGTTGTGGCTCATCATCACCCAGATTTTTTATATCTTCCTCTAATTCCTCGAAATCTTCTAAATCTTCCTCTCCGATGAAGTTTTCTCTCTTGAAGGGGGTTGGGATTTTTTGATCTACATTCTTAATTTGTCTTTGTGGGACTTGAGGATTGGGATTCCTTCTGAAATCCTTTCTGTGAAAATGGTCATTTTTTGTTTGGTCTAATTCCATTTTCGAAATCTTATTAGACAGTTCTTTAATTATCCTAGCCATGTCGTCCATTTTGTCTCTTGAAGATCTTCCTGATCTTGAAGATCTTCCTTGTTCTTGGTATCTTCTGGTTGCTTTGTTCCCAGCCTCCATTTTGTCTTTTAGCTTTCCTAAAGCCATCATGTTTGATTCAATTTCTAGGGCATTGTCTTGCATCTTGGTGAGGTCTATTGATCTCCTCTCTCTTAATAGTAGGGATAAATCAGGGTCGAAAGCTCCAGTGAAAGTTACTTTCACTGTAGGCTGGGAAGGTTTGACCTCGATGGGAATATTATTATACAATTTATTAAACCTTTGGGTGAACTCGAGAATTGATTCAAAATTTTTTTTTTTAAGAGCCCCGAATTCGGTCAGATAATAGAGGTGATCTTTTCTTTCTCTCCATTGTCTGATGAAAGAACTTTCGAGTTCATCATAGGACCTTAAAGATCCGACAGATAAACCTTGGAACCAGGTTCTAACCTGCCCTTCAAAGGTTTGTACTAAGATTATAGAGAAGACATATTCATGTTCGATTCCTAGGATATCGACAAACTGGTCAAAGAAATTGATGTGTTCTTGTGCGGTTAAATCATCATCCCCTGTAAATTTTGGGATATTTTTCATGTAATTTTCTGGAAGGTCATGTAGGGGAACTGGGAGGACAAGGGGGGAATATCTAGAGGCCACCTTATAAAAAATTCTAGGGAGTGGTACTTGGCCGCCTGCCGCTCCTCCTGCGGCACCACCTACAACGCCGCCTCCTGCCCTCACACCTCCATGCACAACTATTGATAGATTTGAGATTGAAACTTGAGGTGTATGAGGAGAAATTTTATGGCAGCTTGGTAGATTTTGGGTTGTACTTGAATGTGGTAGAGAGGTTGTGGAAAATTAATCATCAAGGCACAAGAAACTGGAGAAAGAAGTTTCAAGATGAAAAGAACTTGTTTCTCCAGGCTTGTAAGACGAATATATCAGAGAATTGAGAGGGGTTAAAACAGGATACTCAGGAAACTCGTCAGAGCATTCGGTAGTAGAAGTGTGAACTTCGGGAAAAAAGGATGTATCGATTGAAAGGGGGAGGGAGACATGTCTCTCAAGTATTCCTCTAACGTTCAACCACATAGAATTAGTTTGACCGACAGTATGTATTGGTGAAACGATTTTTCTAAGAAATCTTCTTGATTTAAAATTTTTTTCTGTATCAGATGCTGGCGAGGTATGCTTTTCATCATGGTTCTTTCTGGTGTTCTTTCAATCAAAATCCAGTTTACTTATCATGGAGTCTCCAAGTGAAATATAAAAGTATCCTTAGAAGGTTTTTCGATCTTTGTTCACTATCAAAGAAAGAAAAAATCAAGGTCATTCTTCCTAGGGAAAATATTTGTTTCTTCGTCCCTGGCAACGACGCCAAAAAGATGTCGTTCCTGAGTTTATACTTTAAGGCTCTAAAGTATACTGTCAAGGAATCTGAAAAATTAGATATAATTAATGAATAAAAAGAGTATTTTAATGGAAAGTGAAATCACAGTTGGTTCCTTCACTGTCTCTGCCTAGCTTCCCATTGTTCTTGGATGCTAATATCCCTTTCAATTATAGCCCATGAGTGTTCAAGCTCTACCCGTGTATTTTTTGTTTGTAATATAGTATTGAATAGGTTTAATGCAATACTTGTCTAATCTAATAGACCGGGTTCTATGTTAGGTTGTCTGGTAATTGGAACCATCATGAAAGAAAAGGATTTCCTTTTGTTTTAAAATAAACAATTTTTTTTTAAGGAGCTGCAAATTTCTGGTTCGAATTAATAAGTATAAAACTTCCAAATTATGGATCAATAGTATAACATAAATGAAGGCCTTTTCTAGTATCTAAGTCAAATTTAAGGAGACAATGCATGGAAGGAAGAAAGAAGAAGAAACATGTATTTGTATAACAAAAAATGAGGCATCAATTTAAGAGGAATCTCATTTTATATTAACAAAAGAAAGAAAGACGATAACTTTGCAGAAGTATATGATTTCAGAGTTTTCAAACATTCATAGGTCTTATATCTGTTGACAGTTGAAACAAAGGAAAAACTACAAACGGTTAGATGATCTGAATGTTTAATCACCACAATAGAAGTTATATCATGAAAGCATTTAATGAAGGTATGAAACAAGGGATAAAATGACAGAGAAACACATAACTCAGGCTTGACAAGATATGGAATCTTCAATCTATATTGTATTAATTCTGGCAAAATGAAAATTTTCTCTTTACAATCTCCTCCAGAAAAAAGCCTCTTCATAGTCTTGAAAAATTACATTTATACAAAACCACCAATCTCAAGACGGTTGGTGATTTCCTAATTCCCGGTGACTAACTATTTGTTTAAAAATAGATCTGAAACCATTTGCATGGTCTTTTCCACTTTTCCATTTTCTTGGAAGTAAATCTCTTCAAAAAAATACTTTTATTTTGTTGATGACTCTCCTTCTTTTGATTCAATACATTTAATGCATTTCTCTAGGAACTGTGTAAAATTTCTGGGAGGTTTTGGAAGGTCTCTTGCCTCAAATAGATAAACCTTTCTCTAAATATTGCAAAGATGGTCATCAACTCCTTTATCTGCAAACTTTATTGAATGCAGTTTTAAGTTAGGATCAACTAACAACCTGTCGAATAGGGTGACATCCATTTTTCTTAGCTGTGAAATTTCCATTTGGATTTCCTCAAATTTTCCCTAAAATTTACTTGATGTCTTTCAATATTGATTTGTCCCAGAAGTCCTGTACAATTTCCCTTTCCAATATTTAATGACTCTTTGTCTAAAAGAATACAGACTTTTTCACAGTCATCTATGATTTCTTTGACTATTCTTTTTCTTTCAGTTATATTGGTTTCCCATAGCTTAAGTATGATGTCTCCTCTAATTTTCTCTGTGGCAGATACTTTGGTAGTTTTGGATACCTCCTCACCTGTCGAATATATAATTTCCTTTTGGAGAGTAATCCTCACTACTTTGGCTTCTTTTCCATTAGGATAATGTTATCAAAGGCATTATCTACTTCTTGAAAGTAATTATGAACAATGTCTATCTTGGAAATCAATTTTTGTTGTCTAGCTTCAATTTTTTAATACACCTGCAATGACTGGGCCTGGAAATCTTTTGGATCTATAGTTTGATATTCCATCAATATTAATCTATGTTGTAACTATTCTGCATGCTCCTTTTGCTGAGTAATCTATAACTGACTTGCTTGTATTTGGTGTCTCATTTCGTCTAGGCTCGTTTTGAGTAATTGAACCTCTAACCTTTTGGAAACCCTTGTCTGCTCCAATCGTTTACTCATTTCTTCTCTAATGTTCTCCTCAACATTTTTTAACTACTCCTCTAATTGTGCTATGATTTTATCACTTTTATTTATCCTAGTTCTCATTTTTCCCATGGTAAAAAAGTTTGTTGTTTCCATGGCTCCCATGGGACTTGCTATCTCTGTAGCGAAATCCTCTTCCTCTAAATTTTGTCCATCTATCAATACTTTATGTTTTTTCGCCATATTCCCCTCCTTCTTATGCATCTCCTGTTTTAGGATGACCTTCCTTTTTCTGCTGAAAAAATAATCTGCAAGAGGGATCTCATCTATGGGAATGGAGGTAAGGTCATCAACAAATAGAGCTTTTGTCTATGGGAGTCCAAAAGTGGACTGCAAGGAGGTTAAGGAAGCTATGGGACTCCCTATATTTGTAGATACTTTCCCCCCTACTACCTTAGGCATATTGACACCAACAATGGGTGATTCAGGGGGAGTAGGCTTACCAGACTTAGGAGGTCTCCCTGCCTTCTTCTCTTCTTCAGTATTTTTGTTTTGTGGAGGCCTTTCCTTATCCTATGAAGATTTTTTGGGATTTCCCTTCTTCTATGCTTCTTGTTCGAAACCTGGGGGAACACTTTATTTTTCCTGGGGGAGGGTGAATTCTTCTCCTTGAAGTACTTGGTGCAGATCGCTCCGTCTATGCCTTTGAAAGGTCCAAAAGCTGGCTTGCAGGTCCGATGACAGTTTCTACACTCATTCTAACACTTCCTTATAAGACTTGGTCCCTTTGAACATGTCGTCCCAAGGGGACTCCTCATGTTCAAATGATTTCATATTGCAATGTGCCAAGTGTTTGTTCACTAGTTGATAGGGATCATGCCTTTTGTATTCAATATTTAACAGTTTAACTTCTTCTAGTGTGTATGCTTCCACCCTGGAATGTCCCAAATTTTGTAGTGAAAATTTTCCAATGTGCACAGGGAAGATTGGCCAAGACTTCTTTTGAGTTGCCTTTAGCTCTATTCTGATACCGCCTTTTACTATTTGGTGTGCTACTTCCCTACACACTAGTCTATCTGGGAGGAATTTTGGAAGCACGTGAGGGGGAATTGAGCACCCATAAACCCTGATGTAGGAGAATCTTTCTTCAATGAATCAGTCTGTTATTGTCTTGAGGTTATTTGCAATAGCTTTAGAAATGTGAGGAGGGTCACAACCGAAAAACATTTTATGCATTGGTATTACCATGAAATGACAAATTTCGTAAGACAATTTTTTTTGTGTTTTCTTCCCACAACTCAGAGTGGTATTCGTGAATGGGTTCAAGGCAGGTTGTGTTCCAACTCCATTTCATCAGGGGGAATGGAGTCATAAAACAAATTGCATCCATGATGTATGCTGACATGTAAAAAGCCATTGGTTGACCTCGGGATCTTGCAGGTCTGTAATCTGAAACCTCTTTGGATATATTATCAAATAAAATCTTGTCCCAATTGAAACTATATCCTTATGATGCTTCTTTTGAAAAGGGCACCCATTCTACAAGGAAATCACAGGGATTCTTTTTTCTGAAGAGTCTGCATAGCATCATGGCTACATAAACCATATACTTGTTCAAGGAGGCTGTGGCATAAGTTTCGTGGGTATGGGCCCTAAATTTTGATGGACATCTCCACCAGCCTTTGATTAAATCAGGGTAAGTTTGGTCTGCCTCAGTGCATTCTTTTCTCTGAAATTCATCTATGAATTTGGCATTGTAAATGAATTTAGGATTGGGTGAGAGTTTGTGCATAACCTGGATATGTTCAGGTCTGAATGTGTCGATAATGGTCCCTTGATCATTTAAAATGCTTCTCGTTGGAATATCAACCTTGTCTGAAGCCCAACTGATCATGTCGTTGTATGCCATGAGACGTGGGAGTGTTGCAATTTTGTGAAGTTCTAATTATTCTATGTCCCGAAGGTGATTTTCGAAGTTGTCGGGGGAATTTTTGATCTCGCAGTCCATATTTTCATAAATTTGTCTCCATGATTTAATCGAGTCGATAGCATGTGGCATGGTGTCGGATATGACATCTCCCTCCAGGCTGGAAATCTCATATGTATATTCACTCTTCTTGGGTCCCTTCTTCAGTGCCATGACTTCTATAATGGAGTGAAAACTTGTCACAGATGAGAGGTGTGAAAGCTCGGCTATATGCGGCTTACTTCTGATAGAAAGAGAGAGAATGAGTTTCAAAACACAGACCCTTAGTTCATTTAAATCATTTAATTCTCCTTTAACTCATTTAATGGTGAAAGTACTAACGTGGTTGCCAAGAATTTAATACCTTTAAAGTAGAGAATATTTCTGAGATATGCATTGGTGTCGCAGAAATCACTAGCTATCCGTTATTAATATGGTTGTATTTCGGCGATTCAAAAACCAAAATTTGAAAAAATCTCGTATGAAGGAACTCATAAATGAAAATACCTAAGAAGTTTAAATACCATTAAATGCATTGAAACAAAATTAGTTCATTTTAACTTTGGTATTTGAGTCGGGATTTCATGTTTCGGGGTTTCAGGGATCTCACTTACATGATGTATATTGCCACCTAACCCCGAATCCCAAAATCACGATGGGAAAATTTTAGGTCTTAACTTTGGTATCGAGACGAGACTTTTTGTTTCATGGTTTCGGGGATTGTGCTTACATGAGGTATGTCACCACTAAGCCCTGAATCCTGAAATCGTGATGGGAAAAGTTTAGGTCTTAACTTTGGTATTGAGTTGGGACTTCGCGGTTTGGGGTTTTGGGGATCATGCTTACATGAGGTATGTCACCACTAAACCCTGAATCCCGAAATCGCGATGGGATTAGCTTTTAATTAATCAGGGTTAAGACTGACTTCTACTTCTTTCAGGAGATCGAGAATCAGGATTTCGCGATTAAAAGTGTATTGAAAACGTATTTTTTTGAGTAAACCCGATTCCTGAAAGGTTAAAATATGGTTAATTAACTCCTTTAGGGTTTTAATTTGTCACGATTAAAAGTACTTCACAGAACGTGTGTCCAGACTTTAATAACACTTGAGATTTCTGTCTTTTATTACAACGAAGAAATGAAAACACTTCGAGACTTTGGTACCAGTCTTTTTGGACTGATAGCGAGGATTATACATTATGAAAAGCTAAAACCCGAAATAGAAAAAAATTATTTTTAGAGGTAAAAAATTTTAAACCTAGTTTCAATAGTATCCTTGATCTCTACGCCATAGCCTCATTAGAAATCCATCGTTTCTTCCCATAGGGCCTTGAAAATATAGTTCATCAATGATTAGGATTGATTCTCCCATCGACACTTCTATCAACTTGTTCACCAAGGATTTGACCAATTTTCTCATTGGTGAAATGACTGGTTGAAATGTGTTCATTGGTGATCTTAGGCCAGTTGTTCATCAGATTGGTGGTTTTAGTTTTAATGTTCATTGACGATTTTGGGTTGATTGTTCATCAACATTTTTGGGTCAATTAATCATCGATGGTTTTGAGCATACCCTTTTCCATTTGTGATCGGTCGATTCTCTTTCATCGACACTTTTCTAAATATGTCATTGGTGACTTTGGTCGATTCCATATTGGCAAATTTCTAGATTTAACCATTGTCCTTTCTAAAGGAGAATCCACGTCAACTAGCATGTGAAGAAAAAGGTCCACATGGGTGCCACGTGGACATGATGACATAATCAAGAGGGTAATGCTTGAGATATATAAGATATTGTAATGTTTTGTTTGGGGCTCATAATCAAGCATAACGAAAGTCAATGGAAAGATATTGAGTAACATATTTGATCTAAGTATTTATATTCCACATTTGAGTTATTCTTAAGTAAAGGAATTTTAATGGTCAAATCTAGAGGGAATTGAGAAGTTTCCTAGTTCCACGCCATTCTAGCAGGCACTAGGATGTTTGGGTATGTTACGGATTGGTATAAGGGTTTTGGTTGAAACACTACACTTGAGTGGACCATAGATAGTCCACATAGACAAGATTTTTTAATCTTAGTTTGAAAACTAGTCTTACAAGGTTCAAAGACAAAGCATAAAGCATAGGTTCTGGAACATATATTATAGTATTGGGGCTATATGGCCTAGGAACCTAAGACTAAGAATTGATTGTTGCACTAGTGGTTGTATGAATCACAAAGAATTAATAAATGTGTTGTTTCAATAGTTGCAATGTTTCCTATAAGTATGAGTTCACAAAACATATTACAATGGATTGTTTCATATGTAAAGGCATATGGTCGATATGGAAGTTCCTCATGTTTTTTGAATCGATTGAAATTTTTTATTGTCGCTCCATTTGACATTTGCTGGAAGAAGTGTGTTTTCAGTTATCCATTTAGGTGTAAGTAAATGGAGTTTATAAACAAGAAATATTGTATTTGAGTGACTCCAATGGTAATTTGAATGTTATGTTCGTAGTGAGCCTCCTTTGGAAATGTAATATATATGAAAGAAATCTCTTAGATTGTTGTTTATTTTCACAAGGGAGGTAAACTACAAAGAGTATAAAAGTGCCTAGGTGTTAATGGAGGCAATGCATTGCACACTTTAGAAACCTTGACATGGTTGAGGGATTATGCAAATTTTATTTTTGAGTTCAATGGCTTGTTATTAGATAAATTGAACACCTAGAAGAATAAGAACCTTAATTGTTGATGATACTTACCCATGTTTATTTTATATGGTGTTTAATGCATGGATTTGGGGCATTATATCCTTATCATTAGAATTTTTCCCTTGAAAGTTAAGACACCCTTCACTCATAATGTTGTAAATTATTGTTGCAAGGAAAGTGTCATATGAATACTAGGGAAGAGTCTACTTCATGTAAAATAATCATCCTAGGTGGTACCATGTATTGCTAGTGGGAGTTAACAAGAAAAGGGTCAACTGGCATGTGGATATGAGTAACTTTCTAAGCTTATAATTGTATTGAGTGAATGAGCAAGAAACAATTCTTTCTATAATTTGATTAATACTAATATTACTTGGTTGACCCTATCATGAAAGTTATCTTTTGTAGTATTTAGTCTAGTAATATGATTGGGTTGTAATCCACTCCTTGGAAACAACAAGTGAGCAGGTATTAAATTCTCATGTGGCAAGTGAGAAAGAGCATGGCATATGATCTGATATATGACATGTTTTCCTTTTTCATTTGAAATAAAGCGACATGATTATGAGTATGCCTTTGAAACTGGCCATTTAAATGATGGTATAATTTCATAAGACAAATTTATTTTAATATTGTATTGAATTTGAAATAATTATCATCCACTCATTAATATGTGTGTGTATACTATGGACATGTCAGTGTAATCCTAGTATGTGAAAGAATAAAATAAGATGACAATTTTGATTATTCCTTCACTGAGATAGGGCATTGTTATGTGAATTGTATTGCTTGGATGATGTGCAATCATCGTACATAAATGACTTTGATTGGTGACTTTTATTGAAAGGGTAGAAGAATACTAACAAATGGAATAACATTATTCCATGGAATTATATGGTGCCATTAGGCTTATCTTTTTTTATTCTTCCTCTAAATAAGGAAGCTATTGTAATTAGTAGATATTGTTATGGAGCTAATGAGAATTGTGACCTTGTTGAGTACGAAAGATACATTGGAAATGAATCTAAATACTAATAATGGGATAGAGCTCATGGAAAGGATCAGAACAAGTGATGGTAAGTTAACATTTAAAGTATTCTAATATTGTTTAATCAGACTTGAGTTCACTTACCACGAAAAGATTGAATCTGATTTTGTTTGATTTAAATTCAATAGAATTTGTCTGATGTTGAAGTTTTCATTAAGTCTGAATGTGCGTATGTTTGATATGTTAAATCCCAATTGAGTTATGTACATTGTCATACATTGAAACAAAGGAGATAAAGGTTAAAGTAGTCATATATGGATTGTAACATCCCACTCTTGCATGCACTGAACGAACTTATTCTTTGAGGACATTTGCTTGCAAGTGATACGGATTATTATACTATTGGCTGCTTGATTATGATTATGAGGCATCATGGATATGATGATATGTTAATTTTTTGTATTGACATAGAGATGTGTTATTGACTGGGTTCTCCTGAGTGTGTAGGAATTTGGACCTCGAGGATGTAGAGGCATCAATGAAACCCCTTGGAATCTGGATTGAGTCAGGGAGTGGACTATTGGGGTTTGATTGTTGTCGATATGACATTTGTACATCTGATTAGATGTTATGATGATTGATTATTATTGCTGACATGATTCATTGATGATGTAGGCTGACGATAGCTTGTCGACTAGAATCACATGTGGAGTAGAGAGGTCACGCATGACAACCAGAGACTTTGAGGGAGAGATGTGGGAGCAGCCCTGCCACAGCCTACTAGCACTCCCATCGTGGCTCAAACTGTAGGTTAACAACTACCTAGTTCGAGAAGACCCATGATGTCGTGAGGGCAGACTGCGACATTCTCTCACGATGATTATAAGGGGCACGCAATAAGGTAGAGGCCTTATTCCCTAGAGGCCCGTAGTATCCCACAAGATCACCTGGTGAAGTATTGACTCTAGGGGTTTTTGATGTCTACCAAGTCGGTCAAGAGGCAAGTGGCACCCTTGGAGCACATAGTGCATCCTGAAGGGCACGTCGCACAAGGATAATAGAAAGAGGCGAGTGAGACCCTTGGAGCACATAGTGCATCCAGAAGGGCACGTCTCGCAAGGAAAAAGGAAGGAGGTGAGTGGCACCCTTGGAGCACCTAGTGCATCCTAAAGGGTAGGTTGTGATTTTAATTAGTAAGTGAATAAACCTAAACGAACTTAAAATGAATGATGTGACAAGTAAGATTTAAAACCATTTTTCCCTAATAAAAATGTCACCCAACCTAGGTCTAATTAGAACATGTGGTAAAAATAAATAAATATATATATATATATATATATATATATATATATATATATATGAACTTGTAACAAGAAGGGGGGTAAGAAATTCAAATTAAATTATTAAAATCAAATTATAACGGGGGATTGAAATTTTAAAAGGGAAATGATTGTTTTATCTACATATGCTAATTTAATTTTTAGTTAAAAAGAAAAAGGGGTAAATGGTTGTTTTTCTACACTTGCTAAATTGATTTTTAGTTAAAAAAGGAAAAGAGGGAAACTTAAAAGGGGAAACATAAATAAAAGAGGAAACATAAAGAAAAAATTGAATGTCTAACTTAGTAAGGAATCTTTCCTTGGGAAATTGTTATTTTTGAACTCAACTAGGAATTAAGTAAGGCGTAAGTGATTTAAGAAGTGTAAGGGAATTTTGGGACACCTAGGAGCGGTTTTAGGAATGCTTTTAGGTGAGTGAGGGAAATAGGAATAATTAATTAATAAATAAAATTGAATTTCTGGTGTAACTAGGGGATGGGTGACATGTGTATAGGGGAGGTTTTTCCTAATTAATTAAATGAAAAATGAATTTAATGAGAAATTGGGAAACTAATTACTTGAAAACTCTATAAAAATGATGGAGGAGGAGGAGTATGGATCTCATCTTTATGCGCAACGTTACGTTGTTGGATTTTTTTCATGATTGAACTTGTCTTGTGCGAGTTGGGATACCCAACTCGGGTAATGAGTGGTACTTCGAACTTGCGAGGCGAATTGGGTTCTAGCGGCTCTCTGGTATTGTGTGTGTGTCCCCTTTGTGGTTCGAGGGGCTCAGGGGGGAGAAGAGTACCCATAGCGTTGGTTGGGAGGTATCGGTGAGGTCACATCAGTGGGCAAGAGGGAGCTAGATGGAGTGCACATGGGACAATGACTCCGAGTTTTTTCATTGGACTATAGTACGTATGCGTAGGTTTTTGAACAGTAGTTTAATTTTTTTCCTGTGCTTTCATTGTTGTACTTATATTGTGTAAGGATTATGTTTTACCTAGCGTTTTATAATCAATGAACTTAAAGTCATCCCACCCTTACTCTTGCTTCTTTTTGAATTGATCCCCATGGCAAAACCAACCCTGATTTTTATGACTTTTTGTGTTTGTTTTATTGATTATTATGAAGAGATTATTCTTTATCTTCCATCCCTTATCCCTTTAGTCATTAGAACGTGCCTAAGCAGTCGCCCAGGAGTCAAATCGGTGGTCGTGACTTTGGTGTTTAAAGACCTATAGATTCAAATTCCCTTCTTTTTTGTTCATGGATGATGAGTGAAGGATAAATGTTTCCCAGCCATATGTCCCTTACTTATCTCTGTGTTTTTCCTTTTTGATTGATCTCTAATCCTTGTGCCTTCCTTGTGAATGATTAACTTCTGCAATTGATTGTTTCTTGTTGCAATCTTCTAATTCTTTCGTTGTTCTTCTTGGAGTCATTGCCTACATTCTTTTTAACCTTGGAATGACAACAAATTTACACTTTTAATGGCAACAGATTCACACCTTGAATGACTGTGTTTTATAATTGCGAATTCCTTTTATAATTGCAATATGATAGCCTTTTCTAATTACGAATTCATTTTTATGTGAATGATTGGGTTTTATGATTTCGTATTCCTTTTATAATCACATTGTGACTGTATGATTTCGTTTTATGACTATGTGACTGTGTTTTTATGGGTAACTATGTTTTTATCTAATAAATGACTATGTGTGAGTGTGTTTTTAGATTTGTGTTGACAATGATTAATGTTGTAGTGAATCCATGTATATAAATGGCCGCAACCTCAATTATTATATGCTCTATGATTACAACTATAATTTGACCAACAATACCATCTATTTACTCTACGATTTAGATTTATACATTGCGAATTTAATATAACTAATGTATTTACACAACAATTTTAGATATAACAAAGATATTATCTATTGTATTTACACAACAATGTTAGATATAACAACGATATTACCTATTATATTTACACAACTATTTTAGATTTAATGTATTTACATAGTAACTTCATCTATTTTTTAAAGAAATTTAACATACCTCCGTGATCATACAACAACATTTTATATCTGCGTTATCATATCTGGACTTATGTATCTTCATTTTTCACAGCGATTACATGTCTGGGTTTTTAGTTTTTGATAATTCCCATCAGAGAATGACAAGGATATACCTACATTTTTAATGTTGTTAATTCCTTGATTTAATATAGCGATATAATTTACATTGTAACAACCCTAATTAACTATGTAATTATCATGAATAATAAATATTAACTTAATTAATTATTAAAATATATTAATGAGTCTTTATTATTTAATTATTAAAAGGTGGGTGAAGTAATGAATGGAGGGATAAGGTTGGTGGGAATTAATGGGGAAATAAGGTGGTTGAGAATTAATGAGAGGATTTGAGAGAGGAGGATAAGGAAGAAGGGGAGGATTATTTTTGTTTGAGGTTTTCTGAACTGAAAATGGGAGAGGAGGAAATTGGAGGAGGGATTTTGGGGAGCTCTCACAGGGAACTGGTGTTGCTGGGAATTTTGGGCTCGGGAGGTAGGAAACTACAAGGATTTTTGGAGATAGGGAGCCGAAGAAGTTGTTCCTAGCTAGTCGGGAGGTTAATATGCAAGAACAAGGGCACGAAAAAAAGTTGGATCAAACAACTAAATGACTAGATAAACTAACCTACATGTGGAGGTATGTATTATGTTGTTGTTATCATTATTATGGTGCTGTTGTTATCATTATTATGTTGTCATCGTTATTATTATTATGTTGTTGCTATTTATTATGCTGCTTTTTTTTATTCCTGGTTTATTCCAAGTATAAGAAGGTCATTAAAATAAAATTTCAAACTAAAATTTAGAAAACCTTTATTTAATTTGAATCCTAAAAATAACCAAGCTCAACATATAGTATCAGACATAGAGCCTGGTTATTCAATTTTACAAGATAATAAAGAAGATTAGATTAAAAAAAATTATAAAATTGATATCTATATATAGAGAGAAAGAAAGAGAGATTTTAGAAAGTCTATATGAATACCTTATATATAAGAGTTATCACTAAATAAATAAATAAGTACTTATTATAAATAAAAATCTTTAATAATAATTAAAAAAAAAAAAAAAAATGAACATAAAGAAAAGTTCATGTAAAAAATATATATATTTATGTAAAAAAATAAATAATGAAAGGAGAAAGTGCTACGACTCTCACATCAAGCTCCCATAATCGACTCGACGTTGATTTTGCTCATATAATGCAATGGACTTGCACATAAATGATGGTAATGAATTTGATAAAGGCCGCATAGAATTTGAGAAGTGTGGCACACACACAAAAAAAAATAAGGTCTCTTGGCCATGGGAACACACGCGTGGGGAGAGAATAGAGAATGGTTATGCCCTCAAACCTTCTTAACCAAAAATAAATAAATAAAATGCATGCCCACTCTTGGTTTAAAGCCAAGAGGAGCCCTACAGTCGTGCCTGAGAGCATGGAGATGCAGATAATAGAAAATTGTTTTGAATAGGTCAAGCCATACCTCCCTTGTCGATGGTCAAGGTTGCATGCAGGTTGTGATATTTGACGTTTTTTGTGGTCACATGCCTTGAGGGGTCGGCCATGGGCCACACCTATTCCATTTGAACTTGGTGATGGTGAGGAGAACCAGATATAAGAGCTGGACTCGTAGCCAAGGCCGCACCCTCAAAACTTAGAAAACCCTTACCTTCTCTTAGTTGCAGAAAAAAAATACGAGGAAAAATAATGACGAGTGAGAGCAAGAAAAGATAGGGTTTTGTAGACTTGTTTTTTTATTTTTTTATTTGGGGGTATAGGAAGGGGAGACACATGGGCCTCATGCGAGGTTCCAGATTGCCCATCGAGTTGTTTTGATTTTATTTTTTTAAATTTTGATTCATATTTTTTTTTTTTTTTAATTTAATTTATATATTGGCTATAATTTTAAATATATATATATATATATAATAAAACAAACAAATATATACATATACATATATTTTAATTTATTTTTAATAAATTAGATAAATGTATATAAAGGTGAGGTTAATGTACAAACTGATATGAAAAAAATATACAAAAACTATATATTTACTAACATTTAATGTTAATAAATAGTGATATATATTTAATGATAGTAAATTGATATTAATTCAATTATCAAGATAAAATATTAATGCTAAGTATTTAGCATAGAAGGAAAGTGTAATTATATTATAGTATGAATTATTTATATGTGTAAATATATAAGTATAATGTGCATTAAAATGAAATATAAATAAATAAAATATGCATAGTTTGGTTATTGGTTAAAATTATTTAAGTATTTAATGAAGTGATGGAAAAGAGGGGATATAATTTTAAAAATATAATTAGTGAATTATATTATTAAGATAAAAATAGTTAAGTATTTAATGAAGTAAGGTAAAGAAGGTATATGATGATGATGATGCTGATTAACGTCCACTAACACTTAATTGGTCTATCGGACCTTAAGAGGGTAAGTGATTACTTGTGATTCTTTAGAATTTTGTTTCTGTGCTCGAAAAGCATTAAGAGAAGATTTCCAAGATCGCCATACTTTTGTTGAGTTAAGAGGTTAGGAAGGTTGGTAGTGTGATAAATATTTTGAAAATGAGATCTAATATGGGT
>JZKD02S1624012.1:211532-224494 GCA_000966675.3 Picea glauca | reverse complement strand
AGTAATAGGTTCACCATATGATTTGAAGGAATGAGTAATGCCACCTTGTTAACCCTCTCTTGCCCTTGGTTGATTGTTTTGGGGTCCTTATTGGTTTATTGGGGTTTTTGTTTAACTGGTTGTGGGCTTTGAAACCCCCCTTACCCTTGTTGTGGGATTTTGTTTTATTTTTGGGGTTATGTTTCTTGTCACATGGTTAAATTCATAATTTAAACATGTGACTTTTATTACAACTTAACCCTCCCCTCTACTCTACATTTACACATTCTATTGTTGTAGCGTGGAGCCTTCTTGAGCCTGCGGCCTTAGTTCTAGTTTGCTGAAGTGTGTTGCAGTCCTGATTGGTGGAGGATTTATGTTGCTGTCCTATCTTCTTCTGCTGTAGCAACTCCTTGAAGGCTGCGTCCCCTTTATATGATGTTTTGAATGTGCTGAGAGGTGCCGCTCCTTGTTGTAAGGGTGCCACTTCTTGTGTAGAGGTGCCGCTGCCTGTTGTAGGGGTGTTTCCTGTAGTTGTTATCCTCCTTTGTGGCTGCCGCATCCTTCTTGTGATTACTGTGGTCTGCTGTAACATTTATATGAGTGTTGGGGAGTGCTGCGGCCTCAAATCTGTTGAGGGTTGACTGTAACATTACTTGCTGAGGGTGCCAATTTATCATCTGCTATGTGTGTCGTGCCTATCTCAGTCGTGGGGTCTTTCATGTGTGATAAACTGAACTGTGAGTGCCTTGCCTATCTCAACCATGGGGTTTTTCTGTTAGGGTTTGGGTTCTTGTTTTGGTTCTAGTAACCCTAACTATGGTGGCATGAATTTTCCTTCATTCTTTCACATAAAAGATCTGTATTAGATCCATGAACTGAACCTTTGTCTGAGCATAACATTCAGGACATAACCCTATTGTGTTTTGAGCCCTCTTCACAGGTAAGGCAAGTACCAGGTATTCTACTCACTTGACTTTTAGATTCAGTTTTGAGCTGACTGTTGAATTGTTTTATTGTAAATCTGATGTTACATAGATCTGTTGTTACAATTAGAAGAAGTCTTGTATTACTGTTTTGTTTCAGAACTAAGATTTATAAATCTGCTATTGTTTTAGAGGAGCTATTTATCATTGATTAAAGATCTGAGTTTTAGCACATGATCTAAGTTCTCTTCAACTTCTATTGCTGTCTGAATATATATCTACTGTTGTATCTATAGAATTGTTATCACTATCTATGATCTGAACCTTGCTTATCATATTAGTCACTTGTTTTTTGATCTTAGGTACTACTGTTAAGGTCTAATATATTTTTATGAACTACTGCTGCCTCCTTTTACCTTAGATCAGTTCTTCTATATGCTGCTATCTCTGACTTTGTTATAGATCTAAGTTATTTTGCATTAAATAATTAAAAAGAGACTGTTGTTTTCAACTTACCCTAAAATCTAACAGCCATCCTCGCTTGAGACGATGGTGGTTATGACTTGATTTGGAAGCAATTTTAGGTAGCCTCTTGTCTTCCATGTTTTTTAACTTGTTCTTATACATTAGGTATCTAGTCATAGCCATGCTCTCAATAGGGGAGAGGCTAGTTTCTACGAGGAGGATGGGATAGGGCGTATTTCCTTTAATTTTTATTTTAAAATATAATTAGCTAATTACACTTGTAAAGCGTATATCAATTGATAAAATAAAGTATAATTAAAAATAATAATATACATAATAAATCAATAGTTATTAACAAAATAGACAATAATTTAAGTATATTTAATAATATTGTGAGTAAAGTTATACATGGTGAAAATAGTAGATTTAATAAAGGTAAACACAATGATAGTGTGATAGTAAGAGAATGTAAAGGGGAATATATAAAATAAGAGATTGGATATTATAATAAATAAGTAAATAGGGTTAAAATTTATTGTACAAATGTACCAGGCTCTACATATGGTACATATGATTATCTCCTTGTACAGGTCATGACTTTTACAGGTGTGCATGTGACTTCAACAGATGGATAGGTGTGCGAGAACAAGGGACAAGGGTTGAATAGAGTGTCAAATTTCCTTTTTGTTAATCATCCTTTCATCCTCTAGGTATTATTAAAGTTTTATAGGTTATTTCATGGTTATTTACAAGGGTTTTATGGATATAAGTAAAGGTTTTCTGGGTTAGTTTTATGTTAGGGTTTCAGGGTTATTTCTGGGTTATTTGTGGTTTAATTAAGGGCTATAAATAAAGGCTAGTTGCATGAACTTGTCCAACATTTAGGTTTTATGTTACATGCTATATTAGGACTGGTTTGCACAACTAAGTGGTTGTTCAAGCCCAAGGTTTCAGTTTTGAAACCAGGCTCTGATACCATATGTAGAGCCTGTTTATTTTTAGGACTCAAACTAAATAGAGGTTTTCTAAATTTCAGTTTGAGATTTTCTTTTAATGACCTTCTTATACTTGGAATAAACCAGGAATAAAAAACAACAAAAACATAATAATGAAAACAACAACATAATAATGATAACAACGAAAACATAAAAATTATAACAACAACATAATAATGATAACAGCAACACCATAATAATGATAACAACAACATAATACATACCTTCGCCTACAAGTTGGTTTGTCTAGTCCCGTAGCTTTCTGATCCTACTCTTGTTCTTGCCCTTGTTTTTGCCCAAACTAAATATTAACCTCCCAGCTAGCTAGGAACAACCTCTCCGACTCCCTAGCTCTAGGAATCCTTGTGGTTTCCTAGCCCCCGAGCCCAAAATTTCCAGTAACACCAGTTGCCTGTGAGAGCTCTCCAAAATCCCTCCTCCAATTTCCTCCTCCTCTCCCTTTTGTAATTCTAAAAACCTCAAACAGAAATAATCCTCCCCTTACAAGTCCTCCCCTTCTTCCTTATCCTCCTCTCTCAAATCCCCCTCATTAATTATCAACCACCTTATCCCCCCATTAATTCCCAACAACCTTATCCCTCCATTAATTACTGCACCCACCTTTTAATAATTAAATAATAAAGACTTATTAATATATATTAATAATTAACTAAGTTAATATTTATCATTCATGATAATTACATAGTTAATTAGGGTCATTACATACATGGTTAGGCAATGGAACAATTAATAGACAATGATATCTTAATGATATTCACACAGTGTTACACAAGTTACCCAGTGATATTTTTGGGTCATAGTTATCAATAGTTATGGTTATTTACACAGGGAATTTTGTGTTTAATTTATACCAGCGATATCTTTTATATACTAGTGATTTCATTGATTGTTGACAATGAAATTGAAGGATAGAGTTTTCATGTTTGTGTAGATCCATTGGACAATGATTTAGTTGCTTGCTATTGTGCATGACAATGAAGTCATCTAGCAATTTTATGATAGCTATTACTGTAATTTTATAGAGTGTAATTTCTCCCTTGAATGTAATTCAACAACCTTATGTTTACTCAGCGTTTCCTTACCTACTTGTTGCACTTTAATGAGGCTTACACAACAATTTATTTTTATTCTTCATTTGCTAGAATTTCTCCTAGAAATGTATGCTATAATTTCACTCAGCAATATATTTAATAGTCTTCATTTGTTGGACAATGATAACTTAGACAGAATCTCCCTTTTAAATGCTAGAATTTTTCTCAACAATGAACTCACATTTTCTCTTAGCAATATATGCTAGGCAACATACATTTAGGCTGCGTCTCCATCCATATTAATCAACACTGTGAAGGTTTATTCACACAGTAGTTTCATCCATATTTTGTACATATTTAATTACCTAATGATATTTATGGATCACATGGATCATATAGTCATGGATCTTATTGATAGTAGACAACGACACCATCCATCTTTTTAGACAATGTTGTGGATTTTATAGACACCAAGATAAATTCTTTACAACCACCTATCCATAGACAGAGATTCTACAGTTTGACTGTGTTATCTTCGTTAAACATAGATTATTGATAGACAACAATGTGGATATGTCAACTATATTTATCTAAGGCTTGTATGTTTGGGAAGGGTAATGATAGGTTTGAAGGTTTTAACTTAGGCTACACAAGGAATTACATGTTAGTGAATGGAAAAGGTAGTGAGACCTTTATGTTAATAAAATATTAATTAAATAATAAAATCTTAATGTAAGAATGGAATCTCGAGGGAAAATTTCTTCGATGGGTAATAGAGTTCCTTAATTAATGTGTGATTGCAATAGAATTCGTTGCACAAGGAATTTAATATGTTTTATGAATTTTATAGTTATCAGATTTCCTTGCGTCTTGTTGTCTTGTCGATTTTTGTTGTGTGATTGCATTTAGTCTTCATTTTTTGACAGTTAATTCGGTCTCCTAGCGCATTTATTTTATCTTCGGTTAAAGTGCTAGATATGTTTGTTGTGAAATGGTTACTATCATGCCTCTTGCCTGGTGACGACATGATTCTTGATGAGGGGATCATCGTGCGCCCTTTTTGATAGAGGCGAAGGATAATCTAGCTGGAGTCTATGCTTCCCAATGTGGGTGTTGTTCATTGTAATTGATGTTGGCACTTGGTTTGTAACTCCTTAACGTGTTTTGGTTTTGCGCGCGATAGAGGTTTCTAGTTACTAATCATCAAAGCCGTTGTGTCAGGTTGGTTGATGTTGTCCTTTAGTTTGTAGGATTTTTCTTGCTTCTGTCGGGCGGATAGTCATTTATATATGTCTTGGACTGTCACATGTTTCGTCCAGTTGCCTAATGTGCTAGTGTTTGAGTCATTTTTTTGTTGCGTGATCTACGCCTATGGTGTTCGTCGTCAAATTATGTTGTTTAACTATTTTCGGCGTTGTCTTCATGCTTAAAACCAAAAAAAAAAAAAAAAAATTGTGTTTCAACACATGTAGTTGTAACGATGGGTTTGTGACATGGATGGACTATGTAAGATCTTTGTCAAGGAAAAAAAAAAAAATATATATATATATATATAAAGATGTGGATAAAGACCATGTATTCCTTGGAATGTTACCATGAGAAAAATCAATTCCCTTTGAATATACCATCTTTTCATCATAGGTTCAGACAATTTGTGTGGATGGAATAAATAATTTTAGGGAAGGGAGGGTTCCACTAAAGGGATCTCTTCCTACTTAATGAGAACGATTGGAAAACTTGAACCAAACAAAGTTTGTATCATTTTGGTTCATAGGCTAGTTCCTAGTAGGATTTTGGCGTATAAGAATGTTGGATTACATACACATGTGTGTAAAGAAACATATGTCAAGGAAACTGTTAATAAATCTAATTTGCTTATGGTTAATGTGTAGAATATACCTTGTTCTAATAAAATTTGGGAGCTACCTTTGGTGTTTCAATATGGTGAATGCCTAAAGGAAGGTAGCTCCAAGTGATAGAATCTCAATTTGTACTTTACTGATGCTTCTGAAGGAAATGGACTAGCCAAATCTAGAAAGGAATTGAATGTAGAGGAAAATAGGGAGAGAATGGGAGACTTTTCTCACTCTACAACTTTGGTTTGTTTAGCATAGTTATATGCTTTTAAGGAAGTAAGTGTAGTTTGTGAAAATAAATAAATCAGTGTATCTACTTGAATGATATCACAGTTAATGCCATGTTATGGAAATGGAAGAAACATCATGGAAATAACTCAACTACACTAAAAATTCTAGACTATGCAGAGGAATTGGAAAAGGGGATCCCTTCACTCCTGTATGTTGTTTAATTGTATCATGTGAATAATTGAGGCATGGGTAAGCTGATTTAAGAATATTGCAGTAGAAAGGTGAAGGAATGATATAAATAACATTATTCCAATCTATTGGAAGTTTATATCGAGGTAACGTTGGAACATGATTTCCTAAGCAGAGGTAGTAGCCAATAAGATGTATTGGATGGAAATGCATAATGGACAAGAGAGAATTGGTTAGAAAAATGTTCCAATCAAGGAATGAAAATGCACAAATGAGCATATTGAATGTACAGAATACTGCAGAGATCTAGAAGTATTCAAGAATAGTTGCATGAAACATAAGTAGCTAAAACAAATATGCACCGGTGTGCATAATTGAAGTGACATGTGATGCATATAGTAAAGCTAGAAATGTGTATGCATTGGTAGGAATGTTGATGATGAATTCTTGGTGTATATATAAGTGCATATAGAAGTGGATTAGTGCATATGGACATGACTAGATATGCATATGGAATGATTTTTGACTCTGAATAAGTTTGTTGATTTATATATATATGAAATAATGATCCTATGATAATTGAATATGACTACTGATGGATCTCGAATCTAGGAAAAATGTATAGTGTGGTTGAAGATTTTGATGAAGTTGTTGTTGCAAATGAAATCCATCGATATGGAGAAAAAGGAATATGGTAGGAACATTAATCAAGAGGATGGTGAAGGTATCCTACAAGCTTATATAAAGTACCAGTTGATCAAGTAGCATCAAATAATTTGATAATAACCATGCAGGTATGCATTTGGTTTCTTATGGTGCATAAATGTTGAAGGGAATTGAGGTAATATTTCCAGCAGTTGAATTTCAATATTTGAATCGACATGTAAATATAGAGGGAATTGAATGTACACATGTTGTTGATTCTTGTATTGGTTGGAAATGCATAATGGACAAGAGAGACTTGGTTAGAAAAATGTTTCAATCAAGGAACGACAATGCACCAATGAGCATATTGATTGTACACAGTACTGCCAGGATCTAGAAGGATTCAAGAATAGCTACATGGAACATAAGGAAATAAAAATATGCATCGGTATGCATAATTGAAGTGATGCGTGATGCATAAAGTAAATCTAGTAATGTGTATGCATTGGTAGGCATGTTGATGATGAATTCTTGATGCATATATAAGTGCATATAGAAGTGCATTAGTGCATATGGACATGCTTGGATATGCATATGGAATGATTGTAGACTCTGAATAAGTTTTTTTATTTCTATATATATGAAATAATGATCCTATGATAATTGAATATGACTACTGATGGATATTGAATCTAGGAAAAATGCATAGTGTGGTTGAAGATTTTGATGAAGTTGTTGTTGCAAATGAAATCCATCCATATGGAGAAAAAAGAAGATGGTAGGAATGTTGATCAAGAGGATGGTGAAGGGAGCCTACAAGATTCTACAAAGTACCAATTGATCAAGTAGAATCAGGTAATTTGATAATATCCATGCAGGTATGCATTTGGTTGCTTATGGTGCATAAATGTTGAAGGGAATTGAGGTAACAATTCCAGCAGTTAGATTTCAATATTTGAATCGACATGTAAAGATAGAGGGCATTGAATGTACACATGTTGTTGATGCTTGAATTCATTTATGTGAAATTGGATTTGATATTATGTTATGTTGGTTATGACATCATAACAAGATTTAGTGAGGAGACATAATCATGTTGTAGCAATGAATGCCAATAGAGCTATCCATGTGTTGAGGCGATGGATTAGCCTTCCTACTCACCATGGTGGAATGTGTGACATAGATATGTGGTATTTCAGAGTCAATGAAAGGATGCATTGTGTATATATGGTCATGCGAATTAACACAATGGTTTATTTTGTTGGTAAAATTTGATTGCATTATGCAAAACTTAGTATGCTAGATAATGCAGGTGTAAATAATGATAATTTCATTCCATTTAATATTATTTATAGACACGAGTGTTTTGGTTACTAGTATGTACAATTATGAGATCACTTTTTCATCCATTGTAAATGTGAAATTAAGGTATAATGTGCATGTGACACTAACAATCCGTTTCATTGAATGAAATTTAAGAAAATTGTAGAAGGAATGGTATTGGATATGAAAATGATGTAAGTCTATAAGGAAGACCGACACTTTTTGTTGAAAGAGCCAAAATATTATGAGAAGGAATCTCATACTTGTGAAGTTTAATTTAATATATGGAACAAATTTGAAATTAATAAGTGGAACTTGATATCTCTAGGAAAAATATTTAAAATATTTATGATTGAATTTTTTATAATGATATCTCATAATCATTATATGTATATGATGCAGGAGCATCGTAAGCATCCAGCCAATCAAGCAACGTAAAAGGCAGAAGACAGTTGGAAAAGCACCAGCGCATGTTTTTGAAATGTTTTGAAAAATTAATGAAGGAGATATTAATGTGATAGCTGGGGGAAGTGTACTTACATTTATATCTTAGATGTTGTAAACAGATATTGAGAACTTCTCTCATATGTAGAATGTAAAGGCATCTATACCTAATTAATGAAAGTAGGTAGATTTGAATTCATAGATTAGTCAGTTTAGAGAGTAGGAGGGAAAACAAATATAAACACCCTCACCCTTGTATCATTGTAATATAGATGATTATAAAGAATTCATAAGCAGTAGAGCTGTAGAGAAGAACCCATGTACAGAAGCACTTGAGTTAATATATGAAGCTTTGACTCAATTCTCATGGTGTTGTGATGCTTACTGTTTACATTTTCTTAATTATATGTTTACAGTTGTTTTCTTTCTCTGTATGCATTTGTTTCAATGTTGTGTTATGTGTATGATTTCATGTTGAGTGTATGAAATCTGAGAGAGGAGAAGAATGAGTTTCAATTGTTTCTCTTCCTGAGAATTCCTACAAGGAGTGTAGCAAATGTCCGCAAGGTGTGCATTGACGAGGGTCTAAGTTTATCTAAGAAAGCTCAGGAGAGATACCATTGTTCTCATACCAGATGAAGTGCAGGTGAAGCATAGAGCCATGCAAGGTGTGCGTAGGCCAATTGAAGCCTTGGATTTTATAAATCTAGAAGGAAGGTTGCAGGACCACTATTGCAAGGAGTGCACAGGGTTGGAGACTCAAATAACTAGAGGTTATTTGAAGATTTGCTGCAAGGAGTGCGAGCAGGGATCCTTTTGGGAAGCTTGAGTTTAAAAGTGAAAACTCAGGAAGGGTAACACCTTTGGAGTGCTCAAAGGGAGACAAAGGCTGAAATCATCTCATAGAAGTTAAGTTCAGGAGGGCGAACACTGATTTGTTTGGATGAAATTCATTGAAGAGTGCATCTGGTGGTCATAATTCTCCGTGGAGAACTCGTGAAGTCGCGAGGACCGTAGGATCTAGAGGAGCTGCAAGGTGGTTAGGATTTAGATGAATCTACCACCCTATCACCAAGAACCAACATGGACCATTGATCATGGTCTGTCTGAGCCATTAGATCATTTTGAGAATTCGGGATCCATAAGTTCAGAGTGCAGACCAAAATCCTTGGTCACTCTAAAACCTGAATCATGAAAAGGATTGCTAAGGGTGAAACTTCGGTATTTCAGGGTTCAGCATACCAGAAATCTTGATGACAAGGAACTAGGACCTTAGCATTGAAAATCCCAAAGTCATGAAACGCGACGTGCCTTTGGTGTGAAACATCGACATTTCGGCATACCAAAAATTCTGATGACAAGGAGCTAGGGCCCTCTGCATTGAAAATCCCGAAGTCGTGAAATACGAAGTATCCTTGAAGGGAATTTCGACATTTCAGGGATCAGTGTTTTAGCATCTCCGTTGCAAGGAGTCGGGGCACTTTACACTGAAAACCCCGAAGTCATGAAACGCGAAGTATTTTTGAAGTGGCGTTTCGACATTTTTGTATTTTGGGGTTCAGGAAACCGAGAAGGCAGTGATTTGGAATCGAGAGTTTCAAACCCCTAGTACACAAAATCCTGAAAAAGGGTCATTATTTCAGAATTCGGGAATTGGTGTGACAAGTGAGTTGGGATCGAGAATCGTGAACTCTTGGTACGTGGAGTCTCGAAAGGCCATCGATCGCGCATTCCATGGGACATTGAGACATTTCGGCAATCCATCATTTCGGAATTTGAGGAATCATAAGGAAAGAGGAACTATTGTTGGGTCATTCACTCAAGTCTCGAAAAAATGAATTAAGTGGCAACAGGTGGTGTGCATTGGAGCGGTCAACCCTCATTGACAATTCGCATTTTGACATTTGTCAAGAACGACGGGGATATATCGGGACTCTCCAACTCCTGAAACCTGAATCCTTTATGGCTCAAATAAAGGGTTGTATTAACCCTTGGTGTGGTTTTAGTGAAGATCCTCTGTGTATCTCGGCCCGAGGGCAGGGGGTCTACGTCAGTTGTGGTATCAGAGATCAGAACAATTTCTTTTCTTTTTGTAACAGAGAGAAGGGAGGAAATTTTATAGCCATGCCGCCAAGAAGAAGAGACAGGAAAATACCTGATCCAGCAAAGGAAAGAGAAATGTCGAGAAGAAGAGACAGGCAAGTACCTGATCCTGCAAGGGAAAGAGAGATGCATGAATTACATTCCAGGCTTGATGCTATGGAGACAGCACAGAGGCACACTGTCGATGCTGGGGATACCAGCAAGGATGAAAGTGAAAATGAAGCTGGAAACGAAGGAGAAGAAGTTGCAGTCAAAGATGTTGTAGAAGAACGTCTATTCAGGACTGTTGCAAGGATAGATGCTAGAGAAAAAATGGACATTCTAGTGTACGAAGGAAACTTGGATGTTGAAGAATTTCTAGACTGGATTAGAGCTCTAGACAAATACTTCGACTATGAGGATGTCGAAGAAGATAAGAAAGTCAAGCATGTTGTTACCATACTTAAAGGGAATGCAACACTGTGGTGGGATGAACTGCAGGCTGACAGATGCTACAAGGGCAAGCAGAAAATCAAAAGATGGGATAGAATGGTTGCAAAGATGAAAGACAAATTTATACCCAAGGATTATCAAATCACTCTGTTTCAGAGGATGCATAATTTGAGACAGAAGTTGATGTCAGTAAAAGAATACGCTGAAGAATTCTACAAGATAAACATCAGAGTAGGTCATCGGGAAAGTGATGATGAAAAAGTTGCCAAGTACATGAATGGTCTGCGATATGACATTCAAGATGAGATGAGCATGATGACCATTCAGACTGTGGAAGATGCTTATCAGATGGAACTGAAAGCTGAAGAGAAGTTGAGAGAAGCAAAGTCAAAGAGGCCGAGGCAAAAGTCAAAGCAGAGGCAAGATAATTTCCTAGGATAGAACTCAAAAACCTAAATAAGAGGGGAAGAAACCTCAAACTCAATCTAAGAGAGGAGGAAGCTCATAGGGAAGGAAATATGCTGATAGAAATACTTTTCCTCGAGCCAGAGGAAGAGGAAGAGGCAAAGGAGGTGAAGTGAAATGCTTTATCTGTGGAAAAATTGGACATAAATCCTATGAGTGTTCAGATAGGAAGAAATATGGTGGTGAAACTCACATTTTTGAAGCTCAAAGATGAAATTTTGAGTCAGAAGACGTTGAGGGTGGAAGATCCTTAATGATGAGGAAAGTTCTCTTGAAGCCAGAGAAGGAGGCAGAGAACCCAACCCAAAGAAACAGTCTGTTTCGAACTGCTTGCAAAACCAAAGACAGGGTATGCAAGGTCATAGTGGAGAGCGGTAGCATAGACAATCTCGTATCTACAGATATGGTAGAAAATATGGAGCTGGAGACTGTTGTACATCTAAGCCCATACAAAGTTTCGTGGCTACAAAAAGGACATCAGGTAAATGTCACTAAACAATGTTTAGTTGAATTTAAAATAGGAGGATATAAATATGAAATATTATGTGATGTCATTCCCATGGATGTTTGTCATCTATTGCTAGGTATACCATGGAAATATGACAGAAATGTAGTTCATGATGGGAGAAAGAACACATACACCTTGGAGAAAAATGGTAGGACTCACATGTTGCTACCAATTAAGGACAAAGAGGTGAAAACATAAATGAGCAACATTGTACTTCTCATGAGTGGCAAGGAACTTCTTAATGAGGTTAAGAGGAAGGAAGACACATAATTTATTGTGGTCAGGAAGCCCAAAATTGTTTTGACCAGTACAAGGATAGATGATTTACCAGAATAAATCTAGGAGTTGTTGGGAGAGTTTGTTGATATAGTAGTGGATGAACTACCTTGTTCATTGCCACCTATCAGGAGTATAAGCCATCATATCGATATTATACCTAGAGCTAGTTTTCTGAACAAAGCATCATATCGGTTGACACCGCAGAAGTTAAGAGATGGGTCCAGGACTTAATGGACAAAGGATTTATTCGAGAAAGCTTGAGTCCATGTGATGTTTCGACAGTGCTTAGCCCAAAGAAAGATGGAGGCTGGAGAATGTGTACATACTCAAGGGCGATCGATAATATTACCATCAGATACACACTTCCATATTTCCATTGCAGGAGCATCGTAAGCAGCTAGCCAAGAAAGCAACGTAAAAGGCAGAAGACGACTGGAAAAGCACCAGTGCACGTTTTTGAAATGTTTTGAAAAATTAATGAAGCGGATATTAATGTGATAGCTGGGGGAAGCGTACTTGCATTTATATCTTAGATGTTGTAAATAGATCTTGAGCACTGCTCTCATATGTAGAATGTAAAGGCATTCATACGTAATTAATGAAAGTAGGTAGATTTGAATTCATAGATTAGACAGTTTAGAGAGTAGGAGGGAAAACGAATATAGAAACCCTCACCCTTGTATCATTGTAATATAGATGATTATTCAGAATTCATAAGCAATAGAGCTATAGCAAAGAGCTGTAGAGAAGAACCCATGTACAGAAGCAAATGAGTTAATATATGAAGCTTTGACTCAATTTTCATGGTGTTGTGATGCTTACTGTTTACATTTCTTGAATGGTATGTTTACAGTTGTTTTGTTTCTCTATATGCATTTTTTTCAATGCTGTGTTATGTGTATGATTTCATGTTGAGTGTATGAAATATGAGAGAGGAGAAGAATGAGTTTCAATTGTTTCTGTGGTATACCTAGGGAGGTAATATGGGGTACCTAGGGAGGTACCCAATGGGAATGTAGTTATGTGTTATTAGTGGAAGTCATTTAATATATGGGAATGTGGTCATTCAA
>JZKD02S1624012.1:192171-210084 GCA_000966675.3 Picea glauca | reverse complement strand
CATTGAATGACCACATTCCCATATATTAAATGACTTCCACTAATAACACATAACTACATTCCCATTGGGTACCTCCCTAGGTACCCCATATTACCTCCCTAGGTATACCACAGTTTCTCTTCCTGAGAATTCCTGCAAGGAGTGCAGCGAATGTCCGCAAGGTGTGCGTTGACAAGGGTCTAAGTTTATCTCAGAAAGCTCAGGAGAGATACCGTTGTTCTCATACCAGCTGAAGTGTAGGTGAAGCACAGAGTCGTGCAAGGTGTGCACAGTCCAATTAAAGCCTTGGATTTTATCAATACAGAAGGAAGGTTGAAGGACCACTATTGCAAGGAGTGCACAGGGTCGGAGACTCAAATAACCAAAGGTTATTTGAAGATTTGTTGCAAGGAGTGCGAGAAGGGATCCTTTTGGGAAGCTTAAGTTTACAAGTGAAAGATCAGGAAGGATAACACCTTTGGAGTGCTCAAAGGGAGACAGAGGTTGAAATCATCTCATAGAAGTTAAGTTCAGGAGGGAGAACACCGAGTTGTTTGGACAAAAGTCATTGAAGAGTGCACTTGGTGGTCAGAATTCTCCATGGAGAACTCACGAAGTCGCGAGGATCGTCAGATCTAGAGGAGCTGCAAGGTGCTTAGGAGTTGGATGAATCTGCCACCCTGTCATCAAGAACCAACATGGATCATTGATCGTGGTTTGTCTGAGCCGTCAGATCATTTCGGGAATTCAGGATCTGTAAGTTTGGAGTGCAGACCAAAATCCTTGGTCACACTAAAACCTAAATTGTGAAAAGGATTTCTAAGGGTGAAACTTCGATATTTCGGGGTTTGGCATACCAGAAATCTCAATGACAAGGAACCGGGACCTTATCTTTGAAAATCCCAAAGTCACGAAACGTGACGTGCCTTTGGTGTTAAATATCAGTATTTCGGCATACCGAAAATTCTAATGACAAGGAGTCGGGGTCCTTTGCATTGAAAATCCTGAAGTCACGAAACGCGAAGTATCCTTGAAGGGCATTTCAACATTTTGGGGATCGATGTTTTGGCATCTCCGTTGACAAGGAATCGGGGCACTTTACACTAAAAACCCCGAAGTTGTGAAACGTGAAGTTTTTTTGAAGTGGCATTTCAGCATTTCGGTATTTCGGGGTTTGGGAAACCGAGAAGGCAGTGATTTGGAATCGAGAGTTTCAAACCCCTGGTACATGAAATCCCGAAAAAGGGTCGCTATTTTGGAATTTGGGAATTGGTGCGGCAAGTGAGTTGGGATCGAGAATCGCGAACTCTCGATACGTAGAGTCCCGAAAGGCCATCGATCATGCATTCCATGGGACGTTGATCCATTTCGGCAATCCTTCATTTCAGAATTCAGGGAATCATAAAGAAAGAGGAATGATTTTTGGGTCGTTCTCTCAAGTCCCGAAAAGATGAATTAAGTGGAAACATTTGGTGTGCATTGGAGTAGTCAACCCTCATTTACAATTTACATTTCGGCATTTGTAAAGCGTGGCGGGGATATATCGAGACTCTCCAACTCCCAAAACTCGAATCCTTTGTCGCTCAAATAAACGGTTTTATTAACCCTTGGTGTGGTTTTAGTGAAGATCCTGTGTGGATCTTGACCTGAGGGCAGGGGGTCTGTGTCATTATATTATATAGCTAAGGTGACAAACCTGTCCCAAAAGGATAGATGATGGTTTTTGAGATGGAAAACAAAGAGAAGAGGCTATTGTTGTGACACTGAAACCCTATGATAGCCATGATCACCATTGATGTGTTCTATGTTATGTGAGATAAATATAGGGGACACCTTGTCTATAAGACTCTATAACTATCTATACTCTTCTTGAGAAAGTAATCCTTGGAAAATGTTGGATTTCCCAAGGGACTATGTAGCATAAAAGGGGATGTCTTAGCCTAGAGGGTGAGTGCTTGCAAGGAAGAGGAGACTTGAATAATTCATGTTAGATGCTAGATGGGATCATGAGTGCATTGGGGATATCTGAGAAAGTAGTGAGTTGAGTTCTAACCATGTCAGTCATATGGATGCAGATCAATAATCATATAGAGAAGTTCTATGTTGAAATGTATACTTTATCCTAAGTTATGAACATCAATGGAATATTTATGCATAGAAGTGGTTACAATATGCATATTACTTGATAATTGTTGTAGGCATATGATGGAATGCAAAAATTTTGTAGGTGGACCAGACCATGAAGGGGACAACACTACTGAAGTAGTTGAATGATGAATACAATTAAAGGGTTTCCAAGATGAAGAGAACATCGAGGATGATGTTATTCCAGGGGGCGGTGTAACACCCCCATTTTAATCATGTGATTAACTTGTAATAAATTATGATTGGTGATGGTTTTAATTTTTCATGGAGATATTATTATCATGCCATGGTGATTTGTACATATTAAAAAAAATAAGTGTATTTTGTTTAGTTAGTAAAAATTCACTAAAAAACTGACTGAAGGATGGAGCACTCGTACTGAACATGATACTGCGAGAAAAACCTGGTAAGGGTATTGGGGGATTACCTTACCTTCGAACTAGTTAACCTTCACCAAAAGAGCCATGATACTAAATTACTAAAATTATAATTTGGAATTATTTTCTCTCTCTTCCCATTTCCCAATAATCAGTTAATTAAGGGGGTTTGGTAGTTAAGTAAAAAATCACCCATGATAATGGAGGTATGGATAGGTGGTTAAGAAAACCAAAAATGATCATCCAGTGGTACAACAAGTACCTCCTTATTTCCATGATTGACCCAAGAATTCATCTGCCACAAGAAAGGGGAAACCATAGACCTCATTGGGGGAAGAAGGAGACAGTGCACAAGGATAACCCACAAGTAGATAGAAATCAAAATCACGAATGATTGGGACTCATTGTTGAATTAATACAGAGAACCTAAAACCTGACTTGGGAAAAGATGGTTGTGAATTTGATGTTGGCTAGGAAAGGAACCAACAATAATAGGGGAGGGATCTGAAGGACTACAAAGGTAGTGAAGGGACTCCCTTATGCAAAGGTAACCAATTGGGAAGGAATCTAGAAAATTCATGGAGGCCTTGGGCTTGGTTGATAAAATTGGTTTTTTGTTATTTGACTACTTGTGAAGGAGAGTGGCCTTCAAACCCATTAAATCCCTTGAGAAACTTAGTTTCCCTGGTGGTATCATGGTATGGCATGAGCGTAGCCTATGTAGAAGATATCAGTGCAATAGAACCTATGGTTTGGTGGAAAATAACTCACCTTTGGTCAATTTGTTTGGAAAACAACTTATAAACACATGAGTTATTATTTGTAGTCTATATGTTCATATGCTTGTTCAATCTTTAAGATATCTATGCTTGTGAAATTTATGAAATTGCATGGTCTATGTGTAGAAATATATGAGGAATGGAATGGATGTACATTCTATGTTTCTTGTATGTACATTAATTTTCTTTCTAGTTATTTTCCTCTTGAAATTATGTTGCTGACATCCTATAAATTATAGTCAAAATCCAGAGAATTGCATGGAATGCATAAAGAAATCATGGTTTATTGGATAAGGGAGTTTATTGGATGTATGTTATACATATCTATACATAATGATTTTTTCCTCACTCACAAATGTAGCACTAGGTTTTGTTGTATGTCTATCATGTTAAGTCTATGTATGGAGAAAATCAGTGTGCTAATCTAGCACTGCAACTTTATACACAAATTTAAAGGATGAAAATTTGTATGTGTTGGGCTTACTATGTGATAGATGTTTTGTTGTCATCCCGTGAAAGGAAAACATATTCATAAGATGAGAAATTGTGGAGAAGAAAAATAGAATTATACTTTTATTGAGGTGTACTTAGTCTTTGAAGTTATCAAGAATGCAAACTTCTCGATATTTGACAATCTAGATTCTGGAATTTTATTAAGGAGAAATAAAATGTTTCCAAGAAACTGGATATCTAAATAGAAGGATCCATCGAGAAGGGTTATGTTATTTGTTAAATCGTGAAAAAGTGATATCTGGATCATCCAGATCTAGTCATGAAATTTTTATATGTTTTTAAAGTGTATATGGATACCCATATTCTGGATTGATTTGCATAGGTATGATGTGTTGAAAAAGGTCTTACACATGACTATGAGTGTTGTACATGAGACAAAGATGGAAGACGATAATGACTATAAGTGAATATTCAAAGGGGATGCACCACAAGTTGTGCACAAATATTCCCATGTCCACAATCAAGTTTTTTTATGCATTTCACCTAAGCTAAAGTATGGCCATGTGGTTGAATCATTTATAATATTGGAGGCCCATATAGACAAATTTTAGGAAAAATACAATGCGATGAAAGCATCACATAGATTTGAAACAATGTAGGTGAATATGTAACTATATGATTCAACAATATTTTCATAATCATGTTGAATGTATTTAGAAGGATGGAGTTGTTCAAGGGATCATTGAAGAGGTCATATTCAAACACCACTACAAATTAAGAAGTCACAAAAAAACCTCATTGGTTACATAATCACTAACTACAATGGTGCTTTGTTAATGACCAAATATAGGGTGAGCATCAAGTGAAATTGGCTTCGAGAATGATGGATAAGAAAAAAAGACCAAAAGAATCTATGTTTAATAAATACATGAAGATGGCATGCATAGTATTTACTCATTATTTTGTCCAAAATATACAATACAAACATTTCCATTGCTTATCTCTTGAAAATAAAGGTTGAATGATTCTCTACTTCTACCACTATGGATCCAACTCAATTTTATTATTTGTAGTGCAAATGTGATTGAATTTCACATTGTTTCTATTACAAAGAAAACATGGAGGGATCTAGTGATGAGTTATACATGGTTTAAGTACGAATCAGGAACAAAGATCCACATGGAATATTTGATAGACAATAAGGCCACCTCAACCATTATCCGAAGGGGATAAAAAAAATGTCCATGCTTGAATGGAATCACCACCAATGACAATGACTAGGGATTCAACAAAAAAAACACATTTTTCCAATGCAATACTCACATTAAGCTTCAACTCTAGGATATTGATAAGATTCTTGATGTCTATGCAAGTGAGATTAGTGGACTCCTGTAAAGGAAATTTAATAAAATTGAAAATGAATTTTTTTTTATAAGTGAATCACCAAAATCATCGATGCTCATCTAATACATCACTCTCAATGCTTACAATGTTCCATTGGTACATAAACTTCATAATAAGAAAACACCTTATGGGGTGAGAACATACCCAAAGGAAAGGTCACCTTCATGGTAAGTTCTAATCAATTTACCTTTCCCATTGTGTAAATGTGTTGAACTTGCACATTAAAGATCTAGCTAGCAAATGATATACATAGTTTGTAGAGAAAATATGAGAAAATAGAAACATGAGAGAAAGAATGGAAGAATTCTCATTAACCAAATGAATGAATGATAATTTACACATGATATACTCTGTATAACTCAACTAACTTTCACTGTAGGAGAAGAAAATGCACCATAGTGGTGGTCTAGAGTGATATGGACACACACTGATAGTTACGAGAGTAAACTACCACCTAGTCTAGTCTCTCAGGGAGTTACGGGAGTTAACTACCATCTAGTCTGAGTTAACTAGTCTCTCAATATTTAGATAATCGACTGAAATAGAGTGAAGTGAAGATGAGATCAAAGAATCATGATTCATGTGCTAGTATGGTGATAATCCCAAGGATAATGCACATTAGTTGGTGATGATACCAATGTTGCATGGTGATGATCCCAATGTGGCATCTAGACTGCACTCCACTGATCAAACTGGAGTGTGAACTAAAGAGAATATTATCCTAGAGGAATATTCTCCCTAGACTATAGGAGGCTGAATAATGACTAGTAAACATAGGGAAAACCTTAGGAAAAATAATTCCTAGGTGTGTGTGAAGTATCTCCAACATCGCCCCTGAGAATCACTATGGTGAAAATAAAGAATGGGTCCCAACAACGAGGCCATGTTAGGTACAAAAATACAAAAGATACACTAAAATAAATTAGGAAAGAGGGAAAAACTCATGGGAACCCCCACCCCCCCCCCCCCCATCAAAGAAAAATGTATGTAAAAAAAAGAATTGAAATTTGTTAGGCAACTATGTCCTTCACTCCAAGACGATTGTGCAAAGAAATAAACTTTTGCTCAATGAGATTCTTGGTGAAGATGTCTAAAGTCTATTGTGTTGAAGGAAATAACTTCAGGTTGATGATCCCCTTATGTACCAAGTCCCAGATGTAGTTCATGTGGATCTCACTTTGCTTTTTCTGTTGACTATGAACTAGATCTTTACATAACTTTAGAGTTCTCTGGTTGTCACAACAGATCACAATCGACCAATGAAAATGAATGCCTGACTCAGTGAGAAAATGTTGTAGCCACATAGCCTAAATGGTTATGTTAACTATCCATATATACTCTACCTTGACTGAATATAGAGCAATAACAACTTGCTTCTTGCTCGACCAACGGATAGGACTGAAACCAAGACTAAGTGAGTAACCAGATGTGGAATTACAATCAATGTTATCCCCAACCCAGTCAGAATCAGTAAACCCGATGAGTTCCAATGTAGAGTCTGTTGCATAGTGAATCCTAAAGGTGATGGTTCCATGTACGTATCGAAGGATACAATTTTCATCCTTCCAATGTAGCTCATGTGGCTCTTGCATGAACCTGGACACTGCTCCAATTGCATAAGAGAGGTCTAGTTTGGGGTGTGTGAGATACAACAAGCTCCCCAATAGTTTTATGTGTTGATTAAGGTTGGTTGTCATTGATGTCATCCCTTGAAGAAAGCCCCATAACACAAAGGTTTGGGTAATGGACCCAATATTGTTTGATGTAAATATGACTCATTATTGTTTTGTCATGGTTAATAAGAAGTAAATATGGGTGAACTCCAAATTGGTCCCCTTATGGTGAAATCCCTCACGGGAAGACGCTTTGCGGAGTAAGAGAACCCATGCTTAATTATGGAATAATGAGATGAAGGATAGTGAATTTGTCACGAAAACTATCCTAGATGGATATTTCTTGTCATTCCATTTTCGATGGTATGTGGAACATAACATAACTCCTCACGGTTAGAGAGTTATGGCCATGAGAATTTGGAGACCCCAGGTTTGGGTAATGGACCCAAGTTTGTTTGATGGGTAACGGTATGAGTTATGATATATTTTTAGATAATACTATTAAATATGGATAGTACATGTTAGTCCATTTCTAGTGGTATGTGGAATGTCATATAACTCCTCACGGTTTGAGAGTTATGGCCTTACGAAGTTGGAGGACCCTCATATGTCATCTAGAAGCCCCAAAAGGTCAATGTACTCAAAGTGGTTTAAGATATTTTTAAAGGATAAATAATAAATTGAAGTGATGAGTGTATTATAATTCAAATTGAATACAAAATAAATTATTTCAATAATAATTTTAAGGGAGAAATCAGAAGTGGGTTAACCCTAAAATAAGGAAAGTCGACCAAGTGACCTAGAAGATGTTTTTAAGAAAACTACTTGGAGAGTATAAATAAGAGGAAAGGCTCTCTCATTTAACACACACTTGAGAACATTGAATATCTATAGGTGTCTGAGGTAACCAAGGATATCTAAACTGGAATTCTAATTGAAGGTGAAGAAAATAAGGCCGAAATGCAAGGAAGGATAAATTATTTAGATGGTGCTTTCTAAGATATGTTATTTACAGGTCATCTCACCATTTTCGCTATAAATTTTCTTATATAATGATTCAAAACGTGAAATTTCTATGCCACTGAGAAAACCTATCCAAGTACCTGTGGCAAAAAATCCATCTTGTGGGTCGTTGTATTTTGGGAGTTACACTCAGTGGAAAATAGGGTTTGTGGCTAGTCCTGAAACTAGTCAAAAACAAGTGTTTCGGGTAAAAACATCATAACATCTTCATAACAGATAAAAATTTAGTGAGACCACATGTGTTGGTTAGGATATAGTCTTTCATATTCTATGTAAAAATTTTAGATCGATTCAGAAAATATTTCGTGTGGGGCACACTCTACAATGTGGCTCTCTAGAATAAGCTAGAATTCAACAAGGTATGCCATTTTTGCACTCCTGTTCTAAGAGGTTCCAAGTAGTGAAACTTGGAGTAATTGCATAAAACACACTGATGAACATTGTTTATAAGTTTCAGATCTTTATACATTATAGGTACAAAGTTATGATTACTTCAAGTTAGGGTTGTTGACTAATTCAAAACTAGGCATGTGAGGCTAAAGAAAAGTTTGATGAAAATGCTAGTCTCTTGTTGTTAAAGTTAAGGAAGGATTGTAGGAATGTGATCATATAAACCAAGTCTATTACAGAGCTACAAATCATATTTGGATGATGAAATTGATGAGGGCTTTTGGTTGAGTTACATATTGAGTACATGGTTGAGACAAGTAGTTGATGAGTTGGCACATACATGAGGTGTATAGTTGATGATGTTGGTTGATGATTAGTTGACACATGATTGGTACATACTTGGTACATGGTTAGATTCACTTGTTTATGGTACAAGTTGATGCATGGTTCAGATTTATTGGTACAAATTTACAGTGGTATATCTCACAGTGATAGTGTGACAGTGGTTCCATCATTATATTTCTACTTTAGGGTGGCAGGATGGGGTAAGGACAGGTGGTTGTAGCCACCTTCTGGTTGGAGTCAAATAACATAGGGGGTTGTAGCCTCTTTCTGGTTGTAGCCAAAGAATTGGGGAGTTGGAGCTTCCCTCAGGTTGTAGCCTGAGAAACTAGGGGGTTGGAGCCTCCTTCCAGTTGCAGCTGGAAAACAAAAGAAAGTTGGTGCTTCCAATGAATGTAATTATTCAAGACATATAAGAAAAAATATTATGTGGTTTTCTCCCGATTTGGGTTTCCATGTAAAAAACTAGTGTACAGTGTATGTATGCGATTGTTTATTTCATACTACTCATTATTGGATAATGATTCTACATTGATATAACAATTGAAGAAAAAGGATTATAATTACGCTATTACTAATTCACCCCCCCTCTCAGTAATCCAACACTTGGTATCAAAGCAATTTCCTTCAGAAATCAGTTTAACCACTGAAAGGTAGATCATGGATAGTACCAACTCGTATAAAAATGGAATACCACAGCTTGATGGAAAAAAGTATGCTTTTTGGAGCATAAGGATGAAGACATATATACATGCACAAGGATTTCAAGTTTGGCAATCAATTGTAGATGGATACACAACGTTGTTATCGGACAAATCGGTAGGTGCAGACACTAACAGATCTCTCTAGATCCACCTAGATTTAGAACAAAATAGGACAGGACATGACTCTTTCGCTAAGTTGTAGCCATTGAATCTACTAATGAGAAGGAATAAGTGACATACCTTGATATCACTTTCTTAGGTCTTTGTTGTTCCCGCTTTGCTCCGGTGCTCTTGTGGAATCAGGTCCAAGACAACATAAACCAACCAAAGTGAAGATAGAAAAGTATATTCAATGTCAACCTATGCATATGATCAAGGAGTTATGCTATAAAATACGAGTGATTTTATGGGAAAGGGACATGTCACTGTATTATATTAAATGAAAGTAGAAGATACAACCTAATCACCTTGATGTCGCAAGATTCCTTTCAGTGACCCTTGGTTCCAACACACACACACACTTGCTCTGCACTTGCATGAAGAATATCCAATTCTCTTGATAGACCGAATAGATTCTTCAAGCTTTTGTCCAAGCGGGGTTCTTCACACAATTCTTTCACCAATTCTTCATTCAATATTGCTTAACCTTTTCCATGAGAAACCTTTCAATATATAGGAGAAGGAGGGATGGTTACATGGATGAGGATGATCCCACCAAATCTGAGAAGCTAGTAGGATGCCAACCATGTGAATGCCAACTCATTTTATAGAAGATCCACTGCCAGAACCTTCATGACTTCTTCTCCTTTCCAATCTTAAAAATAGTTTCACACCCTATCTATGGAGCATACTGCAAACAGTTCACACCCTAAGTGTGGGTGGCCTACGAGAATGAGAGATTCTCGCACCCTGTAACATAGGCAGCCTGTGAACTCATCTTAAAAATGTGTTTTTTGGAAGAAGACAACAGTCATCTTTCTCAGGCAAAAAGTCATTGTGGGAGCGTGAACACATCACTTATAGAGACATCACCAAAGTGACCAAAATCATGTGTAACAAAATGGCCCCCAAAGCATGAGGTTGGAATCTGTGATAGCCAAAATACTTTGTAAACTACGTGTGTGTGTCAAAAACTAGGAGCGCACCTAATCGGAAACCTGTAAACAATCAAGCATCTTTAGAATATAATACCAGTTCTAAGGTAGGCATTCTCATGCTCAGATCACAAATGAATGGAATCACAAATGTAATTCATGGCCACCAATTATACACTGTGGATCCATGCCATCAAAAATGCTACATAGCCACTGGGAATACATCGTGGATCTATGTGAGAAGACTTGAATTAAGACGACATATCCACATGACATACAAAGTGGATCTATGCATTGACACAAATAATACATACTCCATCGCAACCTGAATAAAAAAGATGAGACCCAGGGTCTTCAATCCCGTCACCTGAAAGTAAGAATCTAACCATGCGATTAGATTTGTTGAAGTCGAACATGGTAGAAACCACTTGATTACTAGTCATTGATGAAAATTGTTAACAAGTGTGAGGGAAATCACCATTGATGTCAATGACTCCCAAGGTACCAAAGTACAATCCGAACGAATGTGAATGAATGAGTTGAAGTCGAGCACCCGACGGAATCTCTCGATCAGGGATCAATGATGTGAAACCCTTGTCGAAAGCAAAGAGACCTGTCATTAAGGCATGCAGGTTCCAAGGTACTAAATGATTTCTAAGTCTCATTTCCAGATAATGAGTTGGAGTCAATGGAACAAGACTCGTCACAAGAGGGCCTTGATGTACCCCCCATCAATGACACCAAATAAGTAACATATTTTGAATATGAGACAAAGTATGAATATGAGTCAAAATGGACATAGGGAAGGATAACATAGTAAGAATGGACAATTGTAGATGGTCGGCTCAATAGAGGGCTCATGTGAACTTCTCTTGAACATATGAACGACACGACCAAAGACTTGGCAGCACTGACTCAAAGACAACCCAAGATATGACCTTGTAGTGAGTCGAACAAGAGACAAATGGATTTCCCAACCCAGATTCAAATGATGAATAGGGGGTGTCATGTTCAAGAGCAATGCTTACTGCCATTAATATGAATACGAAAACACATCCCTTTCCCAAAATTTTCCCCACCATTTCTTGCGAGTATCTCTTTATTTTTACACAAGCTTGAGGAGGATAACATATGCTTGTTGATGTAAGCTCATCCTTTGGATGAGTCCCTCGGATTATATTTAACGAACCCTAGGAAGGAGTGGTTTGGTCCCATCACGGGTCTGTCAATGATTGTTTAACGAGTCCAAAGATAGAAAACTCGAGAGTTTTTCATGTTTTTAGAGTCTGAAAAACACTTAAAGAGAACTCTCCCAATTCATTTTTCATAAATAAGTTCAACAAGACCGAAAAACTAATAAACTATCACCCGTCGAACATTTTCTTCAGATACTTTAACGAGCATGAACAGAACAAGATCGCTCGGAAATCTTTTCATTTATATGGAGTGTAAAAAGAGCTTAAAGGATACTCCCTTAGGTTCATCATGTTTGTGTTACCATATGAGTATGAGAAGACAAGAAAAAGTATACTTGGTTATGTTCTCATGTATTTTCGAGCACGAGAACGAATGAAGACTGAGCTCGAGGTTTTTCCTACAAAAAACCCTAAAAAAGTAATTGTATATGCAACAAAGAGAAAAAACACCCGTACCCCCATGTTCGGACTTCAAAGTTGCTATACCTACAAAAAACCATACTCACAAATATATTAGGGCATTAGGTTTTATAAGAAATATAAAAATAATATATAAAAACCAATAAAAAATAGTAAAAAGTGAATAAATATGGGTAAGAAGGGATTTTTACCATTTCATTGTGATTTTGCCAAAAACTTGTCCAACCACCTCATTTTCTCCCAAATTTCTTCACTCGATTGCAGGAGTCACAAGTGACCATTTGGTGAACCATTTCTACCAACGAGGTAAGATTTTGATCCTTTAACTTTTCCATGGTTCATTTTTTGTTTTTATTGGCAATTTATTGGGTTCTAGGTCCATTTTAGGGCCCCACTATGCATTCGAGCATTCTCGTAGGTGGGATTTGCGAGACATGCGAGAATCTAGGATTCTTGCAGGTGAATGTTGGGGCACCTGCGAGGGCCGAAACATGGATTTTAAAGTTAAGTTTTGTCCAATAAAAATCATGCAAAAGTTTGGAGCAAGTTGTTAACTCTTCTCCCATGGCTCTTGTGCAGGTATTTGACCATCACAATGTTGGAGTGGTGAGAAAGAGAACATGAGGAAGATAATGCTATTGTTGGGAATGACCCAGGTATAGTTGTTGGCATCTGGAACTATGGGCTCTTGAACTTCTTCAGGATTTCGGGCATGAGAGCCCAACTCAAATTGTTGGAATACCTGGTCCATATGTGGGATGTGGACCAATAGTTATTTCACATGGGAGTCCATACATTGACCCTAGATATCGAGGATTTCTATTTTCTAACATGGTTATCAGGATGTGGGTACCACGCTAGTTTGACCAGTGGCTGAGGTGGTGGACTCCCTATGAGTCAGTATTGTCGCCAGTATTTTTTTTCTGAGGTAGAAAGAAGCAAGGGTAAGGTTGCTATATGGGGGGTCCAAGACTTGATGCTACGAACCATATTGTTCACTATTGGATGCATGGTTAGGAGCGTGGCTCCACACATGGCTCTCGAGAGATACTTCCAATAGGCGATAGAGTGCACAAAGCCTTGGGTCTTCAATTGGTCATATGCAGTTCTCCGTAGTATGAAGAGGCAATTGACGAAGTGCAGAATGGGTAACTTGAAGCAGTTTGGGTACGGATCACTTTTTGTGTCCTTCTTCCTCGAGAGGGTCCCACTGCTGAGACTACAGGTTGATTGGGGTTTACCGGCCCCACATGATCTGAGGATGCTGAGGTGGTGCAACCTCATTGCTTGACACGTAGCAGGTCCCATCATCAAGTACAATGATTCATTTTTTTACTAGTTGTGGCCCCAGATGTTGATGATTAATGACTACGCATATGGTGGTTTGGATTTTCAAGGGGATATGGATTTGGCCCTACCTGAGGATGCTCAGTGGGGTGATTTAGGTAATAAGTACACATTTTGTTCTTTTTAAATATTTTTGCAAGTTTTATCATATGAATTTTTTTTGGGTTATTCCAAGAACTAATCATGAAAAACTCTTTTTGATGACACAGATGTGGGGCCATATCAACCTCCAGGAACGTCTCCTACTCAACGGCGAGGAGAGGTGGATCCAGTAGCGAGATGGGATGCTGAAGACTATGAGGTAGTGGAGAAGAACTTGGAGGGGTTGATCGCTGACATCCTAGATATGGCTATTAGGGAAATACCTAGATGTTACCAGTGCCATACTGTGGGCATGTCCGAGTCTATCAGTCGACTGCTTCATAGGGTAGCCTGAGCGGTTGTGTGTTATCATGAGCATCATCCATGATGCTATTTTGTAGAAACCATGGGCTTCATATTTTTGAGATTTTGGTCCTTGGACAGAAACGTTTTGTAAAAAAATTTGATCGTTATATACATATATATGGATTCTACTGGCTTATCTTGTGTTGTGTTATACATGTAATGTGTGATAGGTTTATAAATGGCCCAAATGTCTGTCTAACACATAGTTAGCTAATGCATCAGTCAATGTATTTAGACATCTAGGAATGTGCTGATACTCAATATAATCAAAATAATGTTCCAAGAGGTGAATTCGTAAATATACCAGTAATAAAGTAGGACTTCGAATAACATAGAAATTACTTAGTTGTAGTATTACTAGCTATGAATTGAGTCGTATAACTAGGTGGCAGATACCAAGAAAAATAGAATCAATCAAAAATTTGACGACGACGCTATATTCTGCAATATTATTGGTCACATGACCAAGGCACACGCCTCACAGACTGATAGGTTCGTTTGTAGGTGTGTAAATTGCCCACGCAGTAGAAGCAAGGTTCTGAGTACTATGGCTAGCGCTATTGTCGAAACCAATGTAGGGTAGATAAGACTCTGACATCTAGAAACCAAGCACAATGTAAAATAAGCGGTCGAGGGCAGAGACCAAATAATGAAAAAAGCATACTACAGTAACAAACAAAAAGTATGATACAACAAAATACAAGCACTTATGCACAGGTGATCTTAGGCATAGTACTTCTTTAAGTACAACTCATTTCTGGGTTCATTCAAAGTGATACCATCGTAGTCTACCAACTCGTAAGCTCCTTTCTTCAAAACTCGTTTGACGATATAAGGACCTCGCCACATAGCTTCAAATTTTCCATCTCCTAGCATATACCAATCTTGTTCTTACAGAAGAACCAGATCACATCCAGAGAAAATGGGTGACCTGACATGTTTGTCGTATTGGGATTTGACGTGTTTCTTCTAGGCTTCTATAACCAGGGTGGCATCGTGATGGGTTTCATCTAATTGCATGAGATACAACAAACGTTCTTCTTCAGCAGAAGTGTTTGGGAGAAGTTTGACGACTAGTTTTAGGGAGGGTATCTCACATTCAATCGGAAAGATGGCTTCTAGACCATAAACTAACTGGAATAGTGTAAACCTGGTAGCAGACTTAACAGATGTCTGGTAAGCCCACAATGTTGAAAACAACATCGTGTGCCAACTTGTTTTGTGAATCCCTATCATTCGTCGAAGCATGGTAATGAGGACCTTGTTTATTGATTCAACTTGGCCATTGGCTTGTGGGTAATAGGGTGTTGAGTTTTCATGGTGAAGACCCAACTTTTCAATGAGTTCAGACAGCATGAAGTTTCTAAAGTGGCTACCGGGATTATTAACGATAGCCTGAGGAACACCAAAATGAGCAATGATGTGATTGAATATGAATAATGCTGCAGTCCTTCCGGTATTGTCGAATGTTGGCATTTCCTCGGCCCATTTCGTAAAATAATCTACGGCTACAATAATGTATCCATGCCCCCCGACAGAGTGAGGGTGACATGTCATGAAATTGATGCCCCATTCCACAAAAGGACCAACGAAGACCACAGGGTGTAGAGGAGTAGGGCATGATCATATTTTATTGTTGTAGGTCTTGCAAGCATGGCATTTTTGGATGGCAACGATACAATTGTTGAATAAAGAAGGCCAAAAATAACATGCTTGTAAGATCTTCTGGGCAGCAGCATACCCAGACATGTGACCACCACAGGCTCCAGAATGGTATTCATTGAGGACTTTCTCAACTTCGTCAAATGTGAGGCAGCGTAAAAAAATAGAGTCAATCCCACGACGATAAAGAGTATCACAGAGGATAATATACTGATGGGCTTGGTAGCGTATTCGACGGTGATCAATGCTAGACAAATTGGGCTGAAAATTCTGGGTCTGGAGATATATGATGATATCTCCATACCAAAGGTCATCAGAACTAATCAGGAGAAGGGATTCATTGGGTAATGAATTGGCTACTACATGTTCCGTCTCAGAGCAGGGAAGGTCGCATATAAACTCGGCAAACACCAAGGATTTCTCGGACTTAGCACATTCGAATTCTAAGTCAAACTCCTGGAGTATTACAATCCTTTTGGATTATTTCCCCCCTAGAAATTGGCTTGTAAGAATGTGTTGCATAGGGTTGCAGTTAGAAATTAGCCTAGTCTTGTGAGAGAGGATATAGTGCCAGAAACATTGAATAGCTTGGATGGCTACCAAGGCTATTTTTTCAACATGTAAATACTTGGTTTTGATAGTCATGAGACTCCGACTTAATTAATAAATGACATGTTCATCATGAGAATCATCCTTCTAGATGAGAACCATAGCGATGGTATAGTCTGAGGCTGCGAGGTAAAGGAAATAATCCCAACTGTAATCAGGTGGGGAGAGTAGTGGGGTACATGTCAAAGACCATTTCAAAGCTTCAAAATATTTGCTGGTAGTGGTATCCCATATGAACTCGGAACCTTTCTTGAGCAATCGCATAAATCCAAGAGTTAGCTCAGCATAGTTTGGGATGAAACGACGGAGAAATTTTTCCTTCCCTTGTAAACTTTATAATTGGTGAAGTGAGGAAGGAGGAGGGAGATTGAGAATCACCTCGACCTTCAAAGGATCTACCCTAATCCCTTGATGTGAAAAAATAAAGCCCAGAAGTTGGTCGGATTCTACGCAGAAAACACATTTGTGGGGATTCAAGCGTATATGGTAAAACCAACATCGAAGAAAAATGGCATGGAGGTGTATTGGATGATCTACACGGTGCATGGAATGAGTGGGTAAGTCATCGAGATATGGCTGCACAATGTGCTTTATGTCATGAAAGACGTAAGAAATAGCACGTTGAAAAGTTGCACCGACATTCTTTAAACCGAATGGGAGTTTCTGATAAGCGAAAGTGCCCCAAGGACAAATAAAAGCGGTCTTGTGTTGGTCCGCTGGTACGATATTCATTTGATTATATTTAGAGAAACCATCCATCAGAGAGAATATTTCACTTTCGGCACAATCATTGATGATATGGTCAATGAAGGTGGTAGGAAGGTTGTCTTTAGGACAAGCTTTGTTAATGTCCCTATAATCAACGCACACACAGATTGTGCCTTGTTTCTTGTCGATTGGAACAATATTGGAAACCTAGTTAGTTAGAGCCACCAGGTAAATGAAGCCAGCCTTAAGAAGTTTCTCAACTTCAAGCTTGATAGTGGATGCTTTATGTGGGTGGACCAGACGAAGTCATTTCTGTACAGGTTCAACGTCCAAGTATGTCTTAATCTCATGTATCACAATGTCATGGTCAATACCTGGCATTTCTTCATAGCTCCAGGTGAAGACGTCATGAAATTCTTGGAAAAGAGATTTGTAGGTGACAACTTTGTCATGGGAACATGAAGCTCCAATATGCACATTTTTGACCATTCCAGATTTTATGGATATGTCGAGGGGGAGGGTGGGTGAGATATTACTTAAGTTCCCTTCGTAGAACAAATCATGTGTAGACCCGAGAACAATAGAAATGACGAATACGGTCGACAGGGTCTGTAATAGCCAAATAAATTTAACATCCATTAAATTCTACAAACAAAACAGTAAAATTCAATAATTCCTTTTAATTGAGCACATATGCATTTTAAATTGATCAACAAATAATAAAATTTTATAACAGAATAAAACAAATACATAATTTTAAAATACCTTGGTCTGATGCTAACTCTCCACGTTCCACTTGCCTTGTTGACCATTGCTGAACTGTGTAAACACTGCCCAAAACCTTCTTCCACCCTGCCAACTAGGACAACTTCCTAGCTCCAGGATATCATATGGATATCCTGGCCCCCGTGCCCAAAACCTCCAGCAAACCGGTGCCTGTACTGATCCAATCCAACTATAGAACTCAACTCTCCTCTGTGCAATCCAAGAGAGACCTCCCCCCCAAAAAATTCCTGTAGAATGGTCATGCCTCCTCCGTAAACCTCCTCCCCTCATATTCCTCCTTCACCGCCCTCCTTTCATTTACTTCCTTACCTACCCATTTGTTACCTTATCCCCTCATAATTAATATCTTATCCCTTTATATTCAATGTCTTATCCCTTTCCGTGTATGTAAGTTTTTAACAAATTAACTTATAATTTATTATCCCTATTAATTTA
>JZKD02S1624012.1:120974-159324 GCA_000966675.3 Picea glauca | reverse complement strand
TGAACCTGGTCTTTGTTTGCTTTCCTTGTTGGCAATGCTTGCATAAGGTGTTGGTTGGTTTCGTGATCTAGGGAATTTCTCTGACTGCTTCTCTTTTGCTTACTTTGACAAGGTTATCAAAATGCATGTGACCCATTCTTCTGTGCCATAGCCAACTTTCATCTTCCCTTCCTAGACAATACTTTTCATATCCAATTTCGCTTAACACATATATGTTGCTTGAAGTTATTGCAGCTATAGCGACCAATTTCCCTGAACCTTCTTTTCTTATCTCACACTTTTGTGAATCAAAAGTAACTTTATGACCTTGGTCACACATTTGACTCACACTTAAAAGAGTATGTTTCATATCTTCTACTAGTAGACCATTTTCTGCCTCTTCATTCTTGTTCCCAATTTGGACTGTGCCTTTTCCAATGATTTTGGATGAATCATCATTTCCAAAGAGAGCTGATCCATCTCTTTCCTTTCGTAATGTAAGAAACTTGTCTCTATCACCTATCATGTGTTTTGAACATCGACTGTCAACATACCAACCACGTTTCTTCTGTTTATCTTGTAGAGCGACTGTGCATTCTCCATTTCTATACTGATCTTTCTTTCTTATCTATGTCATTTTCTGAGGTTCTTGTTTGTGACTCTATTGAGGTTCTTTAGGAGGAACTGTCATTCTGCAATTTTTGGCCATGTGTCCAAAATTGTTACATTTGTAACATTCCACTTCAGTGCTCAAGGATTCAAACCTATTGTAACTTATTCTCTTTGTTTCACTAGGTATTCTTGAATAACCCCTTTGTGTATGGCTCTCAAAGTAGTTATTGTTCCTGTTGTTAGCTCTGCAATTTACAACTTTATGTCCAAAACTATTACAAGAATAACATAAACAAAAAAATATAGTTTGATACCTGGTAGTTTAAGATCTTATGGAAGGAAGTTCTCTTATGAATACTTTTTCTTCTTGAGGACTGTCTATCTGTTGTTGATTCTGAAATCTGAATCTTCTCAGTTGAGGAGTGTCCTTGTAATCTTCCTTATATATCTTTTTATCCCCTTTAATTGTTTCTGCTTAACTTTTTGGATTTGTTTCTTGCTCTGTTGTTTTAGAACTTGATCCCTTTTCTGTTTGATTGTATCCAAGTCCGGACTTGTCAAGATAAGATTTTTGACTGTTGATAATGCCATCCAGAACTTTTGAGCTATTCTGCATATTTTTCTTTTGAATATCATTTCTTAGTGTGACAATCTCTGCTTCCAGGTTTCCAATGATGCTATCATTTCCTTCTTCTTTGAGTGCTTCTTCAATTATTTTATCTTCTTCTATTTGAACCTTCAATTTTGTGATCATTTGTTCTAGTTCTTAAGTGTATTTTTTCTTATCTAGTTCTTCTTTAGTTTCTTGTTTTTATTCTTTTCTCTTCTGATAAATTATATGGCACTCATTAATTCTTCTCGAAAGTCAACTTCTGCCTCTTCAATTTCTTCTTCATATTCTTCTTCATATTCTTATTCAGAGTCTTCTAAATCAGATTCTTCTACTTCCATGAATAGAACTCTCCCTATTTCACTGTCATTGACTTCATCTTCATCTGATGATGAGATGTCTTCTTTGGTGCAAACGTTTTTCTTGAAAACTTTCTTTGTAGTTCTTTTACCTTTATATGTTTGTCTTCCCTTTGAAGAACCTTCATCATTTCTCTTTTTCTTATGAGGACATTTGTTAGAAAAATGACCAATACCATCATAATTAAAACAAATTAAAGGAAGATTACCTATGTACCTACCGTTGGTTCCCTTGTTCAGTCTTTTGACGAAGTTGGCCACTTCTTCATCATCTTCCAAGACATCACTGCTGCTGCTATATTCTTCTTGCTCATTTTTCTTTTTCTTTGATCTTTTGGATGCTTTGAAGGCTGCTTATTTTACATTTGGATTTTCTTGTTTAGTTCTCATCTCATATGTTGTGAAGATTCCATGCAGTTCATCCATGCTTATTGAGTTTAGATCCGATCTTTCTTCTAGTGTTGATATCTTAGGGTTGAATCTCATAGGAAGAGATCTTAGTACCTTTTGAACAATTACAGATTCTACGATTTCTTCTCCCAATCCTATGATTGCATTCACTGTTTCATCGACCCGTAACAAGTAGGTTGTGATATCTTCATCTTCCTTCATTTTTAGTTGTTTGAACTGACCTCTGTAAGTTTGAAGCTTTGCTGCTTTGGCTTTTGAATCTCCTTCATAAATATTTCGAAGCTTGTCCCAAATCTCTTTAGCAGATTTACAATGTGAAACTTTGGTGAATATCATATCACTGAGACCATTCAAAAGTGAATTTATGGCTTTGGAATTATTCTCACCGAGTTTCACTGCTTTTTCATTTGTTGGTGGAACTGTTGGTGCTATGTATCCATCTACAATTGATTGCCAGACTTGAAATCCTTGTGCCTGTATATATGCCTTCATCCTTATGCTCCAAAAGGCATACTTTTGTCCATCAAACTATGGTATTTCATTTTTATACGAGTTGGTACTCTCCATGATACATAGTACACTAGTGTTTTATGTGGAAATCCAAATCAGGAGAAAACCACAGAATGTTTTTTTTTATATGTCTTGAAGAATTACATTCATTGGAAGCACCAACTTCCTTTGTTTTCCAGCTGCAATTGGAAGGAGGCTCCAACCCTGTACCAAGTATGTACCAGTCATGTGGCAACTACTCATCAACTATGACTCATCAATATGTACCACCATCATCAACTATACACCTCATGTATGTGTGTCAACTCATCAACTACTTGTCTCAACCATATACTCAACATGTACCACAACCAAAATCCCTCATCAATTTCATCATCCAAATCTAATTTTTAGCTCGGTAATAGACCTGGTTTATATGATCACATTCCCACAAACCTTCCTTAACTTTAAAAACAAGAGACTAGCATTTTCATCAAATTTTTCTTTAGTCTCACATGCCTAGTTTTGGATTAGTCAACAACCCTAACTTGAAGTAATCATAAATTTGAACCTGTAATGTATAAATATCTGAAACCGATACATAATGTTCTTCAGTGTGTTTAATGAAATTCCTCCAAGTTTTACTACTTGGAACCTCTCAGAAAAGGAGTATAGAAAAAATGACATACCTTGCTGAATTCTGGCTTATTCTAGAGAGCGACCTTGTAGAGAGTGCCCCGCACAAAATATTTGATGAAATGATCTGAAACTGTTACAAAGAATACTACAAACTATACCCTAACCAACACATTTGGTCTCACTAAATTTGGATATGTTATGATGTTTTTACCCGAAACACCTGATTTTGACTAGTTTTAGGACTGGCCACAAACCCTATTTTCCATGAAGTGTAACTCCCAAAATACAATGACCCACAAGATGAATTTTTTTTCACAGAAACTTGGATATGTTTTCTCACTTGCATAGCAATTTCAGGGCCAGAATTCAACAAGGTATTCCATTTTTTCTATAACTCATTTTATGAAAGGTTCCAAGTAGTGAAACTTGGAGGAATTGCATAAAACACACTGAAGAACATTGTGTATCAGTTTCAGATCTTTATACATTACAGGTACAAAGTTATGATTACTTCAATTTAGGGTTGTTGAGTAATCCAAAACTAGGCATGTGAGACTAAAGAAAAGTTTGATGAAAATGCTAGTCTCTTGTTGTTAAAGTTAAGGAAGGTTTGCAGGAATGGCATCATATACACCAGATCTATTATAGAGCTACAAATCATATTTGGATGATGAAATTGATGAGGGATTTTTGTTGAGTTACATGTTGAGTACATGGTTGAGACAAGTAGTTGAGTTGGAACATATATGAGGTGTATAGTTGATGATGTTGGTTGATGAGTAGTTGACACATGATTGGTACATACTTGGTACATGTTTGGATGCACTTGTTTATGGTACAGGTTGATTACAAGTTGAGGTACAGGTTGATGCATGGTTGATGCATGGTTCAGATTTATTGGTATGGATTTACAGTGGTGTATCTCACAGTGATAGTGTGATAGTGGTTCCATCATTCTACTTCTAGTTTAGGGTGGCAGGACGGGGCAAGTATAGGTGGTTGTAGCCACCTTCCGGTTGTAGCCAAAGAACATAGGGGGTTGTAGAATATTTCTGGTTGTAGCCAGAGAATTGGGGAGTTGGAGCTTACCTCAGGTTGTAGCTTGAGAAAATAGGGGGTTGGAGCCTCCTTCCAGTTGCATATTGAAAAAAAAGGATGTTGGTGCTTCCAATGAATGTAATTCTTCAAGACATATAAGAAAAAACATTCTGTGGTTTTCTCCCGATTTGGGTTTCCGCGTAAAACACTGGTGTACTGTGTATGTATGTGATTGTTTATTTCTTACTGCTCATTATTGGATAATAATTATACATTGATATAACAATTGAAGAAAAAGGATTATAATTACGCTATTACTGATTCACCCCCCTCTCAGTAATCCAACAGTATGTACAGTGTTTTTTCCATCAGTGGAGTGTCCCCGCCATCCTAAAGTCGGAATTGATGCAAACCCCCCCTAGGTATCGCGTGACCTCCCTATCTAGGATTGATTTACAAAGCAGTCGAAGTGGCCTTCGGGTCCTCACTGAACCCTTAGAATTATTTCCATGCACCTTTTCTTCTTTTCACTGCATGAAAAATTCATGTACACGAGGGTCTTCTTAGTCCAGCAGACTCATCCCATGACCTCGGGCCTATATCCTAGGGCTTAATATTTTGAAAGAGGTAACTTCGACACTCTAGAAATTTGGGCTTCGGGAGATTTACAAACAACACACTCCAATTATCCCGAATGTTGAACTAGTGAAGTCATGAAGAGTTCATGGATCGACGGTCCACGCTCCTCCTATGGCCAATGGTTATGATCAATTCCAGAAATTTGGGATTTCGAGGTCCCTTTCTACTAATCACCACTAAACTTATGAGATATTGAACATCCAATTGGAGAAGGGAGTATATCTATGGTCCACATTTACCTGTCAATGAACGCTTAGGATTCACTCCAGGCTTCGGGAGTTTGGGACTTTTTACACCAAAAAAAATTTCACCCACAACCCTCTATATAGTCGAATTTCTAAATACTTGGAAATCTACAGACACATGTATGCAACAACCAATGGTCAAGATTTACTCTGGAATTCGAGACTTCGAGGAATTCTCTACTACATGTAACAACAACCGGTTTCTCCCAGAGTGTCGAATCACCGAACCACTTGGGCATCCAATGACTCGAACTGTCCCAGTGATATACGATGTAGATTTTCTCTAAGACTTCAGGATTCAGGGATTCTTCCTCACTTACAACAAACAACGTAAAATTGTCAGAGCAGAGAAGTCCGAAAGAATCGGGGTTTTAACCGTTGTGCTCCTTAGATTTAATCCAATGTCTATGAGGGATTCTGATATCTCCCAAACATATCTCATCCACTTACCATTAAACAAAGATATTTACCTTCTTGGGGACTTACTCTTGTTATCCCTCCTTGAGCTTCGTCACTTGAAAGACTTGAACTCTGGTGCACACCTTGTGCTTCCCTCCTGGGATTTGTCACTTAAAAGACTTGAACCTTGGTGCACACTTTGCGCTTCCCTCCTAAACTTGGGACTGAAATATGTCACCTGCACACTCCTTGCACTATCTCTCCTATGATATCGGGACTTGAAAAATTCACCTGCGCACTCCTTGCGCTATCTCGCCTCTAAGATTTTTCAACACTTAACAAAGTGTAGATTATATGCACTCTTTGCACTAGTCTCCCCTATGATATTGTATACTCCTACTGTTATAGGCACACTCCTTTCGCTCGCTCTATGTAAAATTATTCTATCTCTCCTAAGCTATATGAACCTGTAGACGGTTTGGCGTCCGCACTCATTCTATGGGAACTGTGCACTCTTTGCACCGAGATTTCAGAAGAGAAAAAATTGAAACTTATATTAACATTAAGGATTCATTAAACCAACAATTTAGATGGACACACACATAAACATATGGATAAATAACATAAAATTTACCCAGTTACTCAACGACAAGCAAGCTCAGAAATTTGAAAGCAATTCTCCTCTTTTATTTTCCTTCAGCAAATATTTTCATGGATTTCAACAATCTTTTGTAGCTTTCATCTTCTTCTTTCAACAACCTCTTTTGGGAATAGATTACATTTATTTATATATGAGGGGGCTTCTTTATCCTTCCCTCCATAATATTCTAGTTCTTTCATATCATAATTAAAAGCATCCTACTACTAGGATTGTTACAACAAATGAATAATTACAATCTAGATATTAGTCGGCGCTCAAAATATGTACAATGCTATAATATGTACAATGCTATAATTATTATTACAAACTTCTGGATCACATACAATGGATCTAGCTTCAATATCTCATGGGATCTTTAATTACAAAGTTTTCAAAAATTAAATTGGCATGCCCTCCTTGGAATCCAAACCAGTTGAGTGTGTTGTGTTGGATGCTGAGTCGTTCTCCACCTTGCCTCATTAAATGATGATGGTGATGCTCCTGCATCATACTCCTCTGGATAAAATATTCATAGAATCTTTTTCGTGAGCTCCTCCACTCTCTTTCCATTCTTTTGGATGTCAGTTTCAATTATCCAACTGACATCTTTTGTTGGATGACTCTCCCATTTAACCAGATATTCATAGTAAAGTTTCCTCCTAGTTTTCTTAGCAATTCTTTGATCCAAAAAAAATTCTATCTACGCCTTCTCTGCTATGGCAATTTTTTGCTTCCACTGAATCTCCTCTTGATCATATTTCCCTTCTGTTTCATCCATGTTTTAAGGGTATAATTCAGCTACATTAAATATTGGTGAAATTCTAATGTCCTCTGGCAGTTCAATCCCATAAGAGTTTGTAGAAAATTTTATGAGGATCCTATAAGGGCATGTCTTCTTCATCTTCATCTTATTATATTTCCCTCTTAGAAATATTTCCTTCCTTAGGTGTTCCAAGACTTGATATCCAACCTCAAAATTCACCTCTTTTATTCTCTCGTCAATTTTGTTCTTGTATCTTTGGCTGTTATCCTGTAGCTGTATTTTGATTCAATCATGCAACTTATGCATTTCTGCAGCAAAATCCTCTGCTCCTGGACTTCGAAATCTAGTTTCTTGAAAGTCTCTCAATTCTAAAATTCCTCTTTGATGTATTCCATACACTAACTAGAATGGACTCTTAGCAGTACTCATGTTGGATGAGTCATTATATGCAAAATCTTCTTGAGGAAAAATTTGATCCCACTGACTGTTATGTTTAGTTACCAAACTCCTTAGAAGATTTCCCAAGCTTCTATTCACTATCTTAGTCTATCCATCTATTTGAGGGTGATACATTGAAATAAAAGACAAATTTGTTCCCAACTTCTTCTACAAAGTCCTCCTAAAATGTCCCACAAATTTGGTATCTCTATCTAAGACTATACTCATGGGTAACCCATGCAATCTCACGATCTCTTTGAAAAACAATATTCGCTATGTGGGTAGAATCACTAGCTTTGTAACATGGTATAAAATATGCCATTTTTAAAAATCTATCAACCACCAAAAATATTGAATCATCTCCCCTCTGGGTTCTTGGAAATCCTAGAACAAAATCCATAGTTACAACATCCCACGACCTATCTGGAATAGGAAATGGTTGATACAATCATGTGTTCTTCTACTTTTCTTTAGCATATTGTAAAATTTTGCATATGTCCATGAACTTCTTCACATTATACCTCATACCTGGAAAATAGTATTAAGAACTCAATTGTGCATATGTTTTATCATGGCCAAAGTGTCCAACCAATATTCCATTATGTTTTTCCTTTAACAAATTGTCCCTCATTGAGCATCTTGGGATACACAATTAGATTCCTTTGAATAATAGTCCTTCTTGAATCATATACTCCATCCATTTATTTCTATCCCTCAATGAAGGATTTTCACATGCTTCATAAGCTTCCTTGAAATCTGGGTCTTCCTGGTACATCTCCTTGAGGTGTTCAAATCCCAAAGTCTCCACTTGGAATTCCTGCAATATTAAACATATCCTTCTCAAAGCATCTACAACTTTGTTATCACTCCCACTAATATGCTTAATGACAAAAGTAAAATTCTGCATTAATTCTACCCATTTGGCATTTCTCTGGCTCAATTTCTCTTCTCTAGTTATGAACTGCAAAGCACGATTGTCAGTATACAAAATAAACTCCTTTGGCATAAGATAATGTCTCCACTTTTTCAGAGATTGAATTATAGCATAAAATTATTTTTCATATGTCAAATTCTTCTTCTTAGCATCATTCAACTTCTCAATGAAATAAGAAATGGGCTTATCATCTTGACTTAAAACTGCACCAATGGCCACTCCACTTGCATCACATTTGACCTGGAAAGTCTTATTAAAGTCTGGCATAACTAAAATAAGTTTTTCTGTTATATTTTCTTTCAACACTCTAAACCATTTCTTGGCTTATTTTTTCCAGTCAAATATCCATGTTCCTTCTTTATAGTATCTAGTATGGGTGCACAAATACTATTCAAATTCCTAATGAACTTTCTGTAAAAGCTCGCTAACCCATGAAAAATTCTTACTTCAAACACACTTCTTAGAGAATGCCACTCTCTTATATCCCTCATCTTTTTTGGATCCACCTTCAATTCATTTGAAGAGATTACAAAACCCAAATACACAATTTTTGTCTTGATAAAAGAACATTTCTTCAAATTCACCAACAACTTTCCTATTTCACCCTTCTCAACACCATCAACAAGTGTCTTAATTGCTCCTCTTTAGTCTTACTGAAAACTAGAATATCATCTAAACAAATGATCAAAAACTTCCCAATAAAGTACTTGATCACTTCATTCATTAACCTCATTAACGTACTTGGGGCATTATTTAAGCTAAACGACATAACAAGCCACTCGTACAATCCTTCATTTGTTTTGAACGATGTTTTCCATTCATCTCCCTCTCTCATTCTTATTTGATGATAACATCTCTTCAAGTCTATCTTGGAAAAATAACTAGCTCCACTCAAACAATCCATTAAATCATTCATTCTGGGTAAAGGAAATCTATACCTGATGGTTATCTTGTTGATGGCTCTACAATATGTGCACATTCTCCAACCTCCATCCTTATTTGAACTCAACACAATTGGTACTTCACACGAGCTCGGGATTTCTTTCATCATAACTTTATCAAACAACCCTTGGACCTGCTCTTTGACCTCGTCATTCTCCTGAGGGGTCAATCTATATGTTGCTTTGTTTGGAAAAGTTTCTCTCATAATAAGGTCAATATGGTGACAGATACTCCTAATGGGTGGTAAAGTATGGGGTAACTCATCCACCACAATGTTAAAAAACTCATCCAATAACTATTGAAATTTCATAGGAAAATCATTCATAGAATTTTTTGTGGGGAAGGCTCTTGGATTACCTATAACAACAAACTGCATTTCCTATCCTTTCTTGACTTCTTTCAAGATCTCCTTCCCACTCATGAGAAGTATACTAGGACTATCCTCCTCTTTGACTCCCTTATCTTCTAATGGCAGTAACATATGTTTACACCCATTTTTGTCAAGGATATAAGTATTCTTCCTCCCATAATGTATGACATTCTTGTCATATTTCCATAGTCTCCCCAACAGAACCTGACAAACATCCATGGGTATGACATCACATAAAATTTCATCCTTATAACTACCAATTTTAAACTCAACTTTACATTGTCTACTTACCATGACTTGATATCCTTTGTGAAACCACGACACCCTGTATGGACTCGGATGTGCTTTCATCTCCAACTTTAGCCTTTCCACCATCTCCATGGATACCAATTTTTCAGTGCTCCCACTATCTATGATCACCTTGCATACTCTGTCTCCAATCTTGCAAGCAATTTTGAATAAATTGTTCCTTTGGAATGGTTCTCATACCGCTTTTTTTTGTCTTCCCTCTTCATTTGATTCTTCTTTCATCTATGTCTCCACATTCCTCTATTTCACCTAAAAAATGTGAGCTTATTTAACCCCTGCATTCTTCTTTTCAGGACATTCCCAATACACGTGCCTTGTTTTCCCAAAAACATAGCACTTCACTTCTCCTCCTCTTCCTCTTCCTCTACCTCTTGGAAAATGATTCCTTCCTCTATATTATCCCCCTCTTTAACTTCCTCCTCTATCATTATGTCTGTTAATCCTCCAACATCTCCTTTGGATTTCTAGAACTTCTCTCTCGTGATTCCTCTTCATGTATTAGAACTCTTCCCCATGTTCCTTTGACTCTTCTTTCTTGTCAATTTTTCTTCTGCCTTAAAGGCTACCTAATAAGCATCTTCTATAGTCTTCTTCATTATCATACTAATCTCATCCTAGATTTCACACCTCAATCCATTAATATACATAGAAAATTTATCTTCATCATTCTCCCTGTATCATGCTCTTATATTCAACTTATAAATTATTCAATATACTCTTTCACCGACAAACCATTCTGCCTCAGATTCTGCAACCTTCTGAATAGATTTAGATGATAATACTTTGGTATTTATTTATCCTTGAGATTAGCTACCATTCTATCCCAACTATTAATATTGGACTTACCTTTCCTCCTTCTGTTAGCCTGCAACTCATCCCACCATAAAGTTCCATGTCCCTTCAATCTAGTCACTGCATGCTTTAATTTATTCTCATCATCAATATCCTCATAGTCAAAATAATTTTCTAAAGCACTTATCCAGTCAAGAAATTATTCTACATTCAAATTACCTTTATACATCGGGAATTCCATATTTTCTATGGTTCACATCTCTAAAACAACTATCATCAATCGCTCCTCTATTTCTGTTATCCTACAACTTATTCTTCTTCTATATATTCACTTCCATGTTCACTGACATCACCAGCCTTTGGTGATCTCCTTTGTGTTTTTTGCATGGCATCCAACCTTGCACAAAGTTGTCTCATTTCCTCCTCGATAATTGTATTGACTAAAGGTCTCTCCCTATGTCTCCTTAGGGGCATGACTTTAAATATTTCTTCTCATAGAGCTTATTCATGCTCCGATACCACTTGATGCAAATCCCCCTTAGGTCTCACATGACCTTAGGGATCACACAACCTTCTAGTCTAGGATCAAATTACATAGGATCCGAAGTGGCTCTCAAGTCCTCACTGAACCCTCAAAATGTTTTCCCCGTGCCTTTTCTTCTATTCACTATGGTAAAATTCATGTTCGCAAGGGTATTCTTACTCCATCGGAGTCATCACATGACCTTGGGCCTAAAACATGGGGCTTAATATTTTGAAATATGTAATTTCGGTGCTCTGGAACTTTGGGATTCGAGAGATTTACAAAAAAAACACTTCAATTCTCTCGAATGTTGAACTAGTGAACTCTCGAAGAGTTCAAGGTTCAACAGTCCACAATCCTCCTAAAACCAATGACTATGATCAACTATGGAACTTTGGGCTTTAGGGTTCCTTGCTCCTGATCACCACTAAACTCTAGAACTGCCAAACATCGAATTGATGAAGGGCGGAGATCTATCGTCCACGTTTACCCATCAAGGAATGGTCAGGATTGAATTTGAGCTTCGACACTTTGGGACTTTTCACACCAAAAAAAATTTCACCCACAACCCTTCGGATAGATGAATTTTCGAATACTTGGAAATTTGCGGACACATGTACCCAACAACCAACGGTCAGGATTTACTCCAAAATTCAATACTTTGGGGAATTCTCTACTACACGCAACACAAGCTAGTTTCTTCGGGAGTTTTGAATAGCCAAACCACTAGGGGATCCAACGGCTCACACTCTCTAAGTGATCTATGGTGTAGATTCACTCTGCGACTTCAACCTTCACACCTTCTACCTCAATTACAAAAAACAACATAAAACTATCGGAGCAGCGAAGTCCAAAGGACTTGGGGTTTTAATAGTCGTGCTCCTTCTACTTAATCCAACGACTATGATGGATTCTGATACCTCCCAAATGGATCTCATCCACTCGCCTTTAAACAAAGAGATTTCCCTTCTTAAGGACTTACTCTCGCTATCCCTCCTTGAGCTTCATCACTTGAATGACTTGAACTCTAGCACACACCTTGTGATTCCCTTGTTGGATTTGTCACTTAAAAGAATCGAACCTTGGTGCACACTTTGTTCTTCCCTCCTGAACTTGGGACTTAAATAAGTCACCTACGCACTCCCTGTATTATCTCTCATCTGAGCTCAGGACTTGAAAAATTCACCTGCGCACTCCTTGCATTGTCTATCCTCTGATATTTTTCAACACTTAACAAAATTTAGATTCTGTGCACTCTTTGAACTAGTCTCCCCTCTCAGATTTTATATTGTTGTGAGTATAGGTGCACTCCTTGCACTTTCTCTGTGTAAACCTACACTATCTGTCTTGAGCTATATGAACCTGTAGACGGTTCGGCCTCTACACTCCTTGCATGGGCATTGTACACTCCTTGCACCAAGATTTCAGAAGAGAAACAATTAAAACTTATATTAACATTAAGGATTCATTCAACCAACCATTTATATGCACACACACATAAACATAGAGACACATAACACAAAATTTACCCAGTTACTCAAAGACAACCAAGCTCAGAAATTTGAAAGCAATTCTCCTCTTCTATATTCCTTCAACAAATATTTACAAGGATTTCAACAACCTTTTGCATATTTCATCTTTTTCTTTCAACAACCTCTTTTGGTCATATATTACATTGATTTATACATGAGGGGGCTACTCAAGCCTTCCCTCCAGACTATTATAGTGCTTTCATATCATAATTAAAAGCATCCTACTACTAGGATTATTACAATAAATGAATAATTACAATCTAGATATGAGTCAACACTCAAAATGTGTACAATCCTACATGTATTAAAGGAAATTAATTCTCCTGGAGCACATACAATGGATCTAGCTTCAAGATCTCAAGAGATATTTATTTACAAAGTTTTCAAAATTTAAAGTGATGTGCCCTCCTTGGAATCCAAACCAGTTGAGTATGTGGTGTTAGATGTTGATTCATTATCCATATTTCCTCATTAAATGACAAAGGTTATGTTTAAGAATCAAGATTCCTAATAGGAAATTAGTCAGGGTAGACTTGCAGTCTGTCATGTGAAATCTATCAAGGAGATATTGTGCTTACTTGGCCTAACATAGTTTGATGCTTGATGCATAATGAGTGATATTGAGTCCAAGGAAGAAATGTAGCAAACCAATGTCCGTCATCAAGAACCTGTCATGCAGAATCCCCTTGATTGCAACAATCATTAAAGTCGAGCAACCAGTGATCAACAAATCATCAACATACAAAACTAAGAGTAGAAGTGAATCAACCATGCTAAGCATGTAAACATTTGGGCCTGGATTAAGACGTACAAAGTTCTATGAAATCAGGTTCCATCTTGGCATACCATGCCCTCGGGGCCTTTTTTAGGACATAAAAAGAATTTTTTAGTTGATATACCAAAGATAAATAATGCACAAATCCCTGGGGTTGCTCCATATAGATCACCTTAGAAAGATTGTCATGAAGAAATTCATTCTTCATGTTCATATGATGGACTTACCATCCCTTGTCTACTGCAATGGCAAGTGCCAAATGTATGGAATCCATATTCGCTACTGGAGAGAAGGTCTCATCATAGTCAATGTCATGCACCTACTGAAATCCGTTGGCAACTAGCCTAGATTTATATCTGCTAACCTTTCCATCTGTTGCGCTCTTGGTCCTATAGAACCATTTGCACCTAAAAATCGGTAATCCTGAAGGAAGGGGAACTAGATCCCAAGCCTGCTTCTCAAGGAGGTAGTTGTACTCATCCTGCATGGAAAATTCCTAAAAGGGATTTCCAGCAGCCTCTCCATAGGACTATGGATCTGAAGACTGAACCAAGAAAATATGCCTAGGTAGCATAGGTTTAATGTAATTGAGTGAAAGAGGAGGATTCTCAAAATTAGATTGAGTCCTCCTAGTATCAGCTGGATCCCCAACAAGATCTCCTGCATCCTAAAGAGTAGTCTTGGCCCACTTTGTTCTCTTCTCTAGCTCTACATCTGCATATGCATGCACTAACTCTACATTTGACTATACCAAATATATATCTAGATCATATGAATCCTCTAAATTATAACTCTCATCTAAATAAGACTTGACATGTACATGCTCGTCATATCTGACAAGTGGAAGAAAAAACGTGTCTACATGTGGCTGTTGAGGTACATGCTAGACACTTTCCACAAATTGGACACTCTGCTCAATGATGAGTTGGTCTGAGGAAAGATCAATGAGTATGTATCCCTTTACACCATTGGGGTATCCAACAAATATACACACTATGCTATGTGGATCAAGTGCCTTCCTCTTCTCGGAGGGAATCCTGGCCCATGAATAAGAACTTAATATATGAAAGTGTATCTCTTCTCATTTGAGGCCACTCCAAGCCTTGTAGGAGGTTTTATACTTAATAGATCTATGGGGAGATCTTTTTTGTATGTAGGTTGCATAATTAATTTCTTTATCCCATAATCTTTGTGGAAGTGACTTTGCATGTAGCATGCAAGATGCCATCTCTTTCAGAGATATTTTTCCTCTTAGCAACTATGTTTTGTTGCGGAGTATAGCGAACATTGTGGTACAACCAAATCCCAGCCTCAAGACAAAGATTATGCATTTCATGGTTGACATACTCCCCCCCCATTATCTGTTCGGGAGGATTTGATCTTCTTTCCTGATTTTGTTTCAACAAGGGATTTGAAATCTTTGAGGTGTTAAAAGACCTCTGATTTTTTCCTGAGAAATAAATTACATGTGAAGCATGATATATCATCCACAAAAATGATATTGTACCTTGCTTTAATTATTGATGAATGAAGAAAAGGGCCCATTAGATCACAATGGATCAGATCTAAAGGAAAGGAGGCCTTATGAGTCTTTCCTTTGTCGAATTTCTCTTGAAGGTGTTTTCCAAAAGCACATCCTTCACAAATTCCTTTGGAGAAGTGGATGTTAGGTAGACCATCAATCATTCCCTTCTTGCTAAGTTTTTGAATATATCTAAAATTTAAATTCCCTAACCTTTTGTGCCATATCCTACTGCTTTCATCAACATGGGTAAGCAGTAATGCAAAATCTAGTTCAATAAATTCAGAAAATGTGTAGAGTATGGATTGACGATTTACCTCACTCGTAGCAACCTTGGAATTGGTTTGCATGTCATAGATATCCATAGAATTAGGTGTGAATATGAATCTCTTTCAGGTGTCCTATTTTTTCATTTGATATATGGAGATATGATTGACAAAGAGTTTGGGAACGTGTAGCACATTCTCGAAGTTGTCATTTGTGAGTTCAATTCTTCCTTTGCCAGCGACTTCAACCTGAGAGTTCTCCCCCATTAGAATAGGAGGACCTTTTCATGCAACCAATGAAGAGTAGACTTATTTTGTGGTTTTCATGTAGTGTGATGCTCTTGAATTTACAATCCAAGAAACGTGAGATGATTTGATGGCAATCCAAGCATGGCTAGAATTTCCTTTCTTGGGATTTTGATCTTTTGGCTTCTTCTTGTTGGCACCCTCAGGGATGTGATATCCAAGGTTGTTTTGTTCAATTATTTGGGCCATTTGATCTATCCTTTTCTGCATACATTCGGATTATGGATGGAATCCTTTATGACAGTAAGTACATTTCCCCCCTTTTCTTCCCTTTCCACCTTTGGATTGAGAGGCATTGTTGAAGGGTTTTGAGTACCCTTCCATATTTGGATTTCCATGTGATTTTATTTGGTATTTGTCTTTATATTTCTTATTTTTATGACTGCTACCATCTTGTAGAGTAAGTTCATGCACTTTTGGGCCTTTGATTTTTCCCATATTGATGAGATTGTTCTACTCTTGTGTTAGAGACTCGATAAATACCTCAAGGGAGGGCATCATCCAGGTGGCTCCAGAGGTGAGCCTAACTGAATGAAACGTGGATACAAACACTGAGTATTCTAGACCAATTTTTGGGAGAATGGTAAGAACCATTTGTTTCTCCTCCTTAGATTTATCAACCCCACAAGCCTTGAGTTGCGACAACAAATACTTATATTTGGTAAAGAAATCTTAGAGATTGTCGAAGGTTTTTGGATGCAAAGTGAGCAATTTCACCTCGATTATGTGTCCTCTCATCTCATTCTATTTTCCAGAAGTCCATTCCATGGTGGTATAATATTCATTGGGGTTTTACAAGAGGATATGTCAAAGAGGAGTTCATGAGAAATGAGACTACAAATAGTTCCAAATGCTTCATCCATTTGATTCAGATACTTGGATTTTTCTATGGATGATGTGGGTTCGGTCTCTGTGTTCATGGTTAACCTGTGTAATCCTCTACCTCGAAGATGCATCATCATATTCTCCTTCCACGCAAATAAATTGTATGGTGTAAGAATGGATTCTTTTGGAAATTCCATTTTTCACGTTGTCTTCAATCTTCGGTACCGGCAAAAAGAATCTAGTGTGTATTTTTTTTATAAATCCATCGAATTTGATAGCATGTAAATGTGTTGAACCTGCATATAAAATATCTAGCTAGAAAATGACATAGACAGTTTGCAAGGAAAATATGAGAAAAAAAAAACAAGAGAGAAAGAATGGAAGAATTCTCATTAACCAAATAAATGAATGATAATTTACACATCATATACTCTGTATAACTCAACTAATGTGCACTGGAGGAGAATCCAATGTGCCATAGTGGTGGTATAGAGTGATATGTGCACACACACTGGTATGTATGGGAGTAAACTGCCACCTAGTCTAGTCTCTCAGGCAATTATGGGAGTAAACCACCACCTAGTGTAGTCTCTCAGGAAGTTACAAGAGTTAACTACCACCTAGTCTGAGTTAACTAGTCTCTCAGTCTTCAGTTAATTGACTGAAACAAAGTGAAGTGAGGAGGATATTAGGGAATCATGAATAATGCACTAGTCTGGTGATAATCCCAAGGACAATTCACATTAGTTGGTGATGATTCCAATGTTTCATGGTGATGATCCCAATGTGGCATTTAGACTCCACTCAACTGATCAAACTGAAGTGTGAACTAAAGAGAATATTCTCCTAGAGGAATATCCTCCCTAGACTATAAGAGACTAAATAATGACTAATAAGCATAGGGAAAACCTTAGGAAAAATAATTCCTATGTTTGAGTGAAGTATCTCCAATGAAGGGAAGGTCACCTTCATGGTAAGTTCTAATCAATTTACCTTGCCTATTGGCCAGCACATTAATCATTTACCAAAAAAAATTCAATAAAGAAAGAGAACATACATTTGATAAAATATTAATGTAAACTTCCTAAAAAAGAAAAACATATTCTTTCAAAAAGCACATGCACACACCCAAGAAATGCTCCATACAACTCTCAAAACAAATTTCAATCCTTCCTTTGAGAGGAACACAACTTATTTGACCACTTATCTTTATAAAACCCTCATGATTCTAGAAATAATTCATCAATTCATAACAAACTAAAAACCAAACAATAGATGAAATTGGCTCCATGTCTTACTATATATGTATGAGTTCTTAATATAAACAACTATATTAAGAGGAATAATTTCCCAACAACAAGTCAAACTCTAGAGTGAAATTATGGAGCCATTATATATAAGAATTACCCTCAAAATTTCAGTATAAATTTTGATTTTTATAGACACAAATTACAACACAATTATATGTAAAAATCTCCATCAAACTTTCAGTACAAATTGGATTTTGGTTTGTATTGGAACACAACTCACTAGAACATAATACATCAATATAATGTGCAATGTAACAAATAAGCAACAACGATATTAACTCTATATAATTCTAACATAGGAAAATGCATGAGAAGACATCAACATTATTATATCTAACATAAATGTAAGATCCTTTGTTCATGAAAGATTTATGAGGGTGGACAATATTTTTATTGTCAACTCCTTCCTCCTCCCTTGATTTAGGAGGTGATAAAGAAGTCAGGATATAAAGAAAACATCTATACCTTTGGTCCAATCCTCCACTTGCATTCCATCAATAACCACATCTAGATACTTTTCATATTTAAATGCCAGATTGTAATTATGGTGAATTTTTAATTAAGCCCTTGCATAGCTATTCATTCCATATATCAACAATTTTTCAATATTAGAAATTTTTTAGCTCAATATATTTCCTAATTACCATCTCTTTGTTAATTCTTTCATGGATTTAAACTATTAATCGATCATTGTTAATTATAAATTCATATTTATACATTTTGAATGATTGTATAATGAAACTTGAATTATGAAAATGGCTTAGTGTAAAACTCCATCAAAGATAAAAATCACTCTTATCAATAATTGCTTCTTAGTTGTGGAAAATAGTAGAAAAGTCGTTGATTGAAATAACGTGTAGCTGAAAAGATCTCATTGTATGTCATTTTCATTATTGAAGTTATATTTGTTTAAACCTGTGGTTGGATTTAGAAACTCTTCTTTGTCTAAAACATATGACACAACACTAGTTCAACTTTAAGGACATATTTAGGTATTTATGTTATTCAACTAAATCTTGTTTGGAGACCAATATATGATTTAATATTATGATTAAAAGAATGCACCTGGAAGAATCCATTATTTTATTGGAATCCTCTTTATTTTATCATAATGATTGATGAAATGAATGAAAAAATTGTCACATTTGCCAATGAATGCCATATTTAAACCTATGAAGACATTATGTAATCTTGAGAAAACTGTAATCATCTATCCCAAATTGCCTTAGATTAAAGCATGTTTTTTAAAAAATATGGCTTAGCAATTGACTCCTACCATGAATGGGGAATTGGAAAAAAAAAAAATCATACAAAACTTTAATATAAAACTCATCTAAAAATAGATATATGTAAACAAGGAAACTTTATGTCCAATGCAAAAACATCCCCTCCCCTTGACCTAGTAGATTTGGAATGCAGATGATTCAAATGGTATTAGAGTGACAATGGTTCAAACAATACTAGACATTTACCACTTTGAACCCCTTGACATTTCCTGACTACCTAGAAAGCGTGGGTTTTCCAGAAAAAAATATTAAGATGTGTAGTTGTCGAGACATAAACCATCATATGTTTCCCATAGTGAGGGTGATTTCCATCGCATTTGAGATACTAGATGTAGAAATTGTCATTGTCACCCTCCCACTCACTATTGGAATAATAATTGCCCTACAAAGAAGTCCACTTGTTCCTATATTTGTCTCCTCCCTCCTATAAAAGTCTGTTCATTTCTTTATTTCTATTGAGTATATGTAGTTGGCTACAATGACTAGGTCTCCTACCTTTTTCCATTGGATAAACATTGCATCATTCCAACTTCCTACAAAGGCTAGGCATATCAGTGTAGTCTATCAAAAAATAACACCATTTTTGTAAGTTACCATATCTAATATATCAAACTAAAAAGATAAATACTGCAATAAAATACCATGGAACAATAAAAATATAAATAACCACAACTAGAAAATGATACCTTTATTGATAGTAATTTGAGTTCACTTGCCACTTCGAGGGGGAAACCTCCAGAAGAGAATCGCTCTTTTACAATAATTATTCAGTAATATTTCTCATACCTCCTACTCTTATTTTATACTAATTATACATTTTAAAGAAAACTCTATAGGAATATCATTCTAGAAGCGAAAGCTTTTATTAGGTCTTCTTACATTGACTTGTTCTCATTTATATATTATTCCTTATTAACTATTGTTGGCCTTTATTAAATGGAAATTATATAGTATTCTAACTAATAACCAGCTAAGAGGGGTTAGGATTGGATCCTAACATGCCCTCCCTCTTCAAAAGTATCCTTGCCCTCAAGGTTGAAGATGTGGAAACTATTGCAGTATAGTTGTTGGTTCCCAAGTTGCGTCCTCTGGAGACGTGTCCTTCCACTTGATCAATACTTATTTGATAGTGCAGTCACGCAAGTAATGCTCTCGCATGTCGAGGATAGATTCTGGTTGTAACCAAATGAAGCCTTCTTCATCTAATTCATGAAAGATTGTTTGGACCTTGCAATTCTGACTCACCACTTTCTTCAAACAAGAAACATGGAACACCAAATGTATTTTGGAGGTAGATGGAAGGGCCAATTTGTAGGTGACTGGACCAATATGTTTAATAATATGATAGGGGCCATAAAATTTTGGTTCCAACTTGTGATGGACCTTTCTTTTCATGGAGGTTTGCTCATAAGGTTGGAGTTATAGAAAGACTTGATAACCTTCTTGGAAGACCTGTTCAGAGCTATGTTGGTCATCCTTGAAACATCCCAAGATTTTTACTTAACAAAATGCAATGGAAACAAGGAAGAAGTATATATATATTATTTCTTTATTATTATGCATTCATGAATATTACATTATTAATAATTAATTATCAATTAATATCATATGATCATTATAAATGCACTAAAATAAAATTAATCATATAAGAACACTTAATACGATAATATTCACATAGATTTGTGACATGACTAATATTAAATTAGTAACATAAGTTATATATATTCCATCCACCTCACCCAATTTTATAAGTACATAACTAACCTATAGTAAATTAATCCTATACTTTTATATGTATATAGTGAACAATGAAGTCTTCAAGTTGAAAGCACACTCAAATGTTTTTTAAGAAAGAAAGTCCCCAACTCTAACCATATCTAGCACATAGAGTTTTTGGTCACATGAGACAAGAATTTCCATGTATAGATATTATACACACGAGAGAATTGATTCTAGATATGCACACAGTTGTACATATCTATAATAAATAAGAGTACACATCCCTCACATGGAGAATAATTCATCACTTATTGATTATGTCCAAATTCTAAACAATAGTCAAAACTCCACATACTTGCATTTGTAAAAATTGATAAGGAGGAATTAATTAATTGGTTTTCTTATTGTACTACTATTTAACCAAATCGAAATAGACATCAGGGTAATGATTTAATAACAGTTTTAATCCAACGAGAACCTACCCACTATCATGTGGTACGTGTTTTAATTTATTCATAGTGATAGCCACCAGTATTGGAATATAAACAAGGATCTTTATTAGGGCTTCGATTTTTAATCAAGGATCTTACATCAAGGAGTAAAGAAACTCATAAGGGTTCCATCACTATAAAGACTTCCTACATTACAGTCGACAGGTGTTTGAAGAATTAAATTCAACTGAATTATAGAGGCTCGGAAGATCGTAGGACTTAAAATTTATCATAGTAACGTGAGTGATGTTGATTTTGGGTAGAGATATAGGTTTTAGTTTGATGTATTAATGACGCTTTGCAAAGTCCAAAATTAGCTGAAATTGTGGAGTAATGATCCGGATTTATGACCAGAACGAAAAAAATAACAGACTGAATACAAAAAAACAAAGATAGTGAGAGAAACAACATATGTCCAGTGAACAATAACTTCTATTGAATAAATAAAATAGGCTGAAACTGTAAAACTCCAGAACTGAAAATAATTTGCTCGAATGGTGGTAGTTGTTTCTGAGAAGAGATGTGGATGCTACGTGCATCGTCTAAGTAGAATTATTACAATGAGGCTCCATAGGATTTTTTAACATAACTCATGAATTCCAAAACCCTAGACATCCAAAAAACTAACCCTAGGATATGAAAAACAAAAATTTATGTGGGCCCCGATGGGTAAGTTGGTATCTCAACTTCCCGGGGTCATAACTTTTGCTTATGACCTATGTTTTAGGTGTGTGATACCCTGTTGGAAATGTCTTTTTGATAACTACACATTATGTTGTCAAACTCTGAATCTACTTATGATTAGACTATGGAAAGCCAAAAAAACACTGTTTAGGGCCCCAAAATAGCCCTGGAAGTATATAAAGATGTACTGACATGAAAAAATCCAAAATAATCTAGTTGGATTAGGAGGGCGACTACCAATATCCACTTGGAATATGTGTAGGGCTTCAGACAACCCCGGAAGCATAGAACCCACAATTACAAAGAATTACAGAAGAATGTGTTGAACTAAAAACTGTCAAGAGGAACGAGTTGGAATAGGTGGGTGGCCACCAATATCCACCTGGACCAGTCCTCCCCCCTTAGGAAGCAATGTTCTTTGTTGTGTTGAGTGCCCCCATCAGGTGAGGAAACTTCTGCTGAATTTGACCCTAGGTGAGCCACATGCCTTGGCGTAGGATTTTCCCTATCTTGACAACCCGATAACACTGGATCCTAAGTTGGCGAGTGCCATTGATGTGTGTGTCCACTATCTGATCACTGGATGCATGTTCCATGTAGCCAGGGTTTTCTATGTTGGTTTCAACTATTATGTGAACTCTGAGGTGTCCAATAATGGTGGAAAACATGGCCGAAGGAGATCCACATTGAACATTGGGTGCAATCCAAGGAAGGATGGAGTGTTGAGCTCAAAAGAATTGCTACTCACGGCCTTGGTGATAGTGTAAGGCCCATAGTGAAGTGGGGGGAGAATTCGATGGGGCCCTGTAAGGCGCTCTTTTTGCAAATGTAACCAAACCTTGTCTCCCACCTAAAACTGGTACAGTACTTGGTGTTGATCATGGCACTTCTTGTACTTAGCATCATCTTCCTACAAAATCTCATGTACCTATTGGCAGATGTGTTGAATCCGTTCAATGAATATGGTGGATTTTTTGGCCTCAGAATGAACATGGGAAGATTCTTCCAGTGGAGCTATGGAGAGCCATGTTGTAGTTTTTCTAAACATAGGGAAGACTCTCATCCCATGTACGTGGATGCTTAGAGTTGTATATGTGAAGGATGTGCACAATTATCTGATTGAAAACCTTTGTTTGGACATCAGTTTGGGGGTGGAAAGCATTAGATTTAATGATCTTGGTGTCCAACAATGACTAGAGACTCAATCAAAATGTGTTGAGGAACCTGTTGTTCTGATCTGAGGTGATGGTCTGTGGTATCCCAAAATGAATCCACACTCGTTCAAAGAAGAGATTGGCAGTATATGCTACTGTGATGCTTTTTTTGCAGGCTATGATAATGGTTATCTTTGAAAACCGATCAACCACCACAAATACACAATCATTTTTGTGCTTGGTGGATGAAAGGCCATACATGTAATCCATCGCGATGGATTCCTAGGGCCTCTAGGGAGTAGGAAGAGGGGTGAATAATCCTTACTTCTTAATGAATGGCTTGGAAATGGCACAAGAAGTGCAAGATCTAATATACTTGCTAACATCTGGTCAAAGTTTTGGCCAATTAAAATGTTTTTATAGAATGACCAAAGTTTTCTCCATGCCAAAATGTCTTGTCATCTGACTGTAGTGAGCCTCCCAAATTAACTTTGCACGTTCACTTGTGGGAACACAAAGGTGGTCTAGATGGCATAATAGTCCATCCTGGATGTGAAAATCAATGACATTCACTCATTTACCCAAGAGATGATAGGTGGTGGTGAAGTCAAGGTCACATTGATAAATTTGGGGCCACTCAAATGCCTCATGTCCACGGAAATGGAGCATTGTGGTGAGTGCAGCAATGGGATGGTGACTGAGGAAGTCAACGACATGATTTGTGATCCATATTTTATACTTGATGTTGATATGGATCTGTTATAGGTATGTGGACCACTTTTGATGATGGTCATTATGCAACTTCCCCCATGTCTGTATGAACTATAGAGGCTTGGGATCAATGTGGATGATTGTCTCCTTTCCCAGAATGTAATGGTTCCATTGACGATAGGCTTTCATAATGGAATACATTTCTTTGTCATAGGTGGGGTATTTTCGGACAGTATCTGAGAGTGTCTCACTATGGTATGCTACTAAATGACCATGTTGAGTGAGAATTATGCCTACAACATAGTCAGAGGCATTAGTCTCAATCTTGAATGGTTGTTGCAGATCAGGTAGGGAGAGTATTAGATCTAATCATAAGTAATACTTCAGACCATCAAATGTTTGTTGTTGTGCCTTCCCCCATGTGAAATTTTCCTTGCCACCTCCCATGGTTACTTGAATGAGGGCCTATGAAATATGGGAGAATCTCAATACGAATCTTCGATAGAAGTTGACAAGTCCCTAGAAGCTCCAAAGTTCAGTTAGTGTGGTTAGGGCTAGAAAGTCATGAATTACTTGGATCTTAGATGGATTCACACGTACCTGATGCTCATCAACAATGTAGCCCTAGTATTGGACCTTGTTCATGCCAAAGGATCACTTTTCCAAGTTGGCATATAGATTATGTTTCTGCAGACTACCCAAAACCTGTTGAATATGCTGCATGTGCTCATCCCAAATTCTATTGAAGTTGAGGATGTCATCCAGATATATCACTACAAATGAGATTTTGAAGGGTATCAATACATCATCCATCAATATAATGAAATTTGTTGGTGTATTTGTTAAGCCAAAGGGTAGGACCAACCATTCGAAGAGACCTTCCTCAGATTTGAAAGTTGTCTTCCATACATCAGTTGGTTCAATGTGAACCTGTTGGTAACCAGATTTTAGTTCAATCTTGATGAAAAATTGTTCTCCCTTGAGTTGGTCAAGAAGGTCATCAATTCAGGGAATTGGGTATCATTTCTTGACTATGATTTTGTTCAATGCAGAGATGCCATGTCCTGTATTTCTTCTACACCAACACAATTGAGCTTCTATAAGGGGAGGAGATGGGTCAGATGTGCCCATTTTGAAGAAACTCTTGAATTTGGCACTTGATTTCATCATTTTCCATCAGCGAGTGATGATAGAATGGTCCATTAGGAAGATGTGCACTGGAGTTTAGATCAAAATAAGGTCATTTCATAGACAGGGAAGTTCTTCTTATTTGTAATCTATACTCGCATTAAGTAAAAGGTCATCATCATATCTGTAACCTATACACAGAGCCTCTCTTTGCATCAAAATAAAGTGGACAGGATCATGGAAGAGTATAGAGAAATATTTTCCCCACCCACTGGGGTACCGACACACTGCCAATTTAAGAATCCAATTGATCTAACCCCCAGTGAACCACTGCCTAATGGACCAGTCTATCATTGCTCGCTAATGAAAAATGATTAAATCAAGTGCCAAATCCAAGAGCTACTTCAAAAGGGGCACATTTGACCCAACTCCTCCCCCTGAGGAATCCCGATTGTGCTGGTGCAAAAGAAAGACAGAACCTGGTGGCTCTGCATTGATTACAGAGCATTAAACAAAATCACAGTCAGGAACGGGTACCCAGTTCCTTGAATTGATGAACTTCTTGACCAACTCAAGGGGGAAAAGTTCTTTAGCAATATTGACCTAAAGTCTGGCTACCACCAAGTTCTCATCGAACCAACTAATGTATGGAAGAAAACTTTCAAAAATAAAGAAGGTTTGTTTGAATGGTTGGTCATGCCCTTTGGCTTAACAAATGCACCAAGCACTTTCATGAGATTGATGGATGATGTATTGATACCCTTCACCAACTCTTTCGTGGTGGCATATTTGGATGACATCCTTATCTTTAGAAGAACTTGGGAGGAGCACATGAAACATATTCAACAAGTTTTAGGCACTCTACGGTAGCACAAGCTGTATTCCAACTTGTAAAAATTCTCCTTTGGGATGAACAGGTTCGAATACCGATGTAGGAGCATACACAACAATAGTAATAGGAGGACAAGTTGGTGTAAAGCATATCATCTAGTGCATGCATGAAGATGATTTTCACTATACAAAGGAGACCACACCTTTTTGAATTTGAAATTTTATGAAAAGAAATGTAATTAATGAATTGGAGGCTAAGGTCATCCCTAAATATCCTCTTGGATCAGTATCACTTTAATGTAAAGTTTGTATTGTAAAGAGGTTGCTCATCATCCCTTATATTATTTGTAAATGCTATTAAATTCTTAGTCCTTAGTAGGTGGATTCATAAATCATGATAGGATAGCAATTAGGTTGTTTGGGGAAAATTCTCGTTGAATCGCCTCTTGTAAATATGCTTGTATCGTTTTTCCAAAGAAGGTTGTTGTTTCTTATTTGGTAGAAGTTGTCATTTTTGAGAGAGAGAGAGAGAGAGAGAGAGAGTTTTTGTTTTTGAGAGCTCGAGAGCATTGTATAAGTTGTTGGAGGAGTAGTGGAGGACTGTTTGTATCTATGTATATTATCACTTAAATGAATGGAATAGAGAAGCTTTAATCCAAATGTTTGGTGTTGTTGTTACTATGTTTATCAGAATGAATGGTAGGCTTTATGTTCATTTAAATTATCTATTTATACTTGTTCTTGTGCTTATGAATGCATTTTGTGATTAAATACATGAATCTATGGAGTTAGAATAAGTTTGAATTGTTTCTCTTTTGAGATCTCGTTCAAGGAGTGTATATTGTTTGCAAGGATTCCATTGAAAGAGTCAAGTTTAACTCAGAGAATCTTAGAAGAGATAAAGTTGAATCTTTGATAACAATAGTGTAGAGGAAACAGAAGGCCATGCAAGGAGTGTGCAAGCCGAGTTGTTCTCAGAATCTTTGTGAAGGGGAGAAGAATCGATTGTTGTAGAGGTTCCAAGGAAGCAAGGAGTGCGGTCAAGGTTTTAAACCCTTAGAGGAACAAGTTTAGGATATATAGTGATCTGAGTATTGAGGAGAAAAGATAGACAATTTACTAAGTCTGAACATTTATAATTTTAGAAGAAGCGCATAGAGAGGAGACATAGATCTTATATATATATATATATATTAGTGGGACAAGCTCAGGAGAGATAGAAACCATAAGTATCAAGGAAGGAAACTTTGGAAGTCCCTAAGTTTCAATGTTTTACAGTGCGGGACGAGCACACAAAAAGGGCAGAAATAGGTCTCATATACCTTGAAAATTTAAGCTCAGGAGGGCCAGTGACATTAATCCCTTGAAGGGGAGAGTTTGGAGAAGTGATGGTGAAGATCTCATGGGATATCTCTAGGAAGTTGATGACCATCAGATCTGAGATACTTGCGTGAAGGATAGCCTTAAGGATCCTTCAACACTTAGTTCATTTAGAGGTTAAAAGAGTGTAAAGGATCCAGGATAGACAAATTCCCAAATAGGAGGGAAAATCATGACCATCCATTCCGTAGTGGACAAGTGTCAATAGATCCAGAGGTAAGGGAGGCTAGAGCTCTGTGATATTTGCGAGGAGCAAAGGACAGTTTTGTTGAATTCTTGAAGGGACAAATAAATATGTACCATTGGAGCCAAGGAGGATACATTGTGTGAGGTCTTCAATTCGGAGGAGAGGCACTCCAGAATAAAGGGGAGAAGGGAGAGTTGACCGGAGGTCATCCAAAGCCTGGAGGTGGACACGTGGATCAATCCTGTGAATTCAGAGGCTTATAGTTGGGTGCCAATAGTGATAAAGACAAAAGACTTAACACTCCTTGAGTTAAGCACTTGGTCACAGCTCGAGGTCATATGAGGAAAGGGGCCTAGCAAAGAGAGATAACGCATGTATTTCAATTTTTTTTTAAGCGAAAGGCACTAGGAAAGGGCCCATGGGTTTTCAAAGAACCTGCACAGAGAGCTAATAAGGGCCCATGTAAAACAAATTGGGACTCAGCAGATGCACTAAGAGTCAATTTGACTCAGATTTAATCGATCCTTGACCGAGAGGTCATGCACACCCTAGGAGAGGCAGTGGGTTTGCATAAAATAATTGGGTTACATTGTTGATGAGCATGGGGTACATGTGGATCCATGTAAGATCCAAGTCATTCATGACTGGCCAGCCACGACCACACTAACTGAGATTTAGAGCTTCTTGGGACTTTCCAACTTCTACCGAAGGTTTGTATTGGGATTATCCATATTGCATGGGTCCTTATCCAAGTAAACAAAGGTGGTGGAAAGGAAAAGTTTGCATGGGGCCGGGAACAACAACAAGCATTTTATGATCTGAAGCATTGTTTGTTCTCATCTCGAGTACTCTCCTTACCTTATCTGCAACAACCATTTGAGATTAATACATATGCCTCCTACTATGTTGTAGGAATAGTTCTCACTCAGCATGGTCATGTCGTAGCATACCATAGTGAGACACTCTCAGATACTATCCAAAAACACCCCATCTATGTCAAAGAAATGTATTCCATTGTGAAATCCTACCCTCAATGGAAACATTACATTCTGGGAAAGGAGACAATAATCCACACTGATCACAAGCCTCTATAGTTCATATAGACACAGGGGAAGTTGAAGAATGACCACCATCAAAAGTGGTCCACATACCTACAACAGTTCCATCACAACATCAAGTATAGAACAAGGAGAACAAATCGTGTCGTTGACTTCCTCAGTCACCCTCCCATTGATAAACTCACCACATTTCTCCATTCTTGTGGGGATGAGGCATATGAGTGGCCCCAAAATTATCAATGTGACCTTGACATCGCCACCACCTATCAGCTCTTGGGTATAGGAGCGAATGTGACCAATTTTTGCATCCAATATGGATTGTTATGTCATCTAGGCTACCTCTACATTCCCACAAGCGAGTGTGCAAAGATGATTTGGGAGGTTCACTACAGTCGAATGGCAGAAAATTTTTGCATGGAGAAGATTGTGGTCATTCTACAGAAAAAAAATTATCGGACAAAACTTCAACAAGAAATCAACAAGTATATCAGATCGTTCATTTTTTGTTCCATTTCCAAGACAACCATCAAGAAGAAAATATTATACACCCCTCTTCCTACTCTCTAGAAGCCTTGGGAATCCATCTCAATGAATTACATGTCTGTCCTTCCATCCACCAAGAATGACAATGATTATGTATTTGTGGTGGTTGATTGGTTTTCGAATATGGCCATTATCACAGCCTGCAATAAGATAATCACAGTGACAGATATTGCCAATCTCTTCTTTGAATGATTGTGGGTACATTTTGGGATACCACAAACCATCACCTCAGATTGGGACAACAGGTTCCTCAACACATTTTGGTCGAGTCTCTGGTCACTGTTGGACACCAAGCTTACTAAATCCATTGCTTTCCACCCCCAAACCGATGGCCATATAGAGGTCGTCAATTGGATGATTGTGCACATCTTGTGCATTTACAACTCTAAGCATCCGCGTACATGGGATGAGAGTCTTCCCTATGTTCAACAAAACTACAAAAGGGCTCTCCATAGCTCCACCGACCATATCCCATTTCAGGTGGGGCTGGGATTCCAACCCATGGGTCCCATTGATGTTACACTCCCTCTTGCAACCATACAAGAAGAATCTTCCCATGTTCATTCTGAGGCTAAAAAATCCACCAGATTCATTTAGAGGATTGAGCACATCCGCCAATAGGTCCATGTGATTTTGTAGGAAGCCAATGCTAAGTCCAAGTAGTGCCATGATCAACAATAGGTACCACACAAGTTTCAAGTGGGAGACAAGGTCCAGTAACATTTTCAAAAATATCACCTTACAGGGCCCCATCAAAAGCTCCACCCACTTTTCTATGGGCCTTACACTATCACCAAGGCTATGGGTAGCAATGCTTTTGAGCTCAACACTCCACCCTTCCTTGGCTTGCACCCAGTGTTCAATGTGGAACTCCTTTGGCCATATTTTGCACCATTATTGGACACCTCAAAAATCATATAACAATTGACACCAACAGCTCAACCTTGACTGCATGGAACAATGATCCACTTATCGTATAGTGGACACACAATTCAAGGGAACTTTCCAACATAGGATCCAACCTTATCGGGTTATCAAGGCAGGGAAGCACCTACACCAGGGAAAGTGGCTCACCCCAGGCCAAATTCAATAGAATTTTTCTCACCTGGTGGTGGCACTCAATGCAATGGAGACAATTGCTTCGTAAGGGGGGAGGATTGATTCAAGTGGATATTGGTGGCCACCTACCTATTCCAACTTGATCCTCTTGACATTTTTTAGTTCAACATGTTCTTCTGTAATTCTTTGTAATTGTGGGTTCTACACTTCTAGGGATGTATGAATCCCTACACAACTTCTAGATGGATATTGGTGGCCACCCACCTAATCCAACTTTTTATTTTGGATGTTTTAATGTCAGTTCATGTTTTTGTACTTCCAGGGCTATTTTGGGACCCTAAACAGTGTTTTTTGGATTTCCACAGTCAAACTATAGACGGAGTCAAAGTTTGAAGGCATAATGCGTATTTCTCGAAAATACCTTTCCAATGGGCTATCATGCGCCTAAAACAGATTTCGTATGCAAACGTTACGACCCTAGGATGTTGAGGTACCAACTTACCCATTAGGGCCCACATAAATTTTGGTGTTTCATATCCTAGGGATAGTTTTTTGGATGTCTAGGGTTTTGTCATTCATGAGTAATGTTAAAAAGGCCTCTGGAGCCTCATTGTAATCATTATGCTCAGACGAATGTGCATAGAAGCCACATCTCTTCTCGGGGATAGCTACCACCATTCGAGCAATTTTTTTTTCAGTTCTGCAGTTTTATAGTTTCATCCTATTTTATTTATTCAATAGAAGTTATTTTTCACTGGACATTTGTTGTTGTTCTCAATATCTCTATGTTATTGTATTTAATTTGTTATTTTTTTTGTTCTTCTCATAAATATGGATCAGTCAACTTCTTAGGGTTGTAACTTTTTCATATGACCTTTGTTTTAGGCGCGTGATAGATCATTGGAAAGGTCTTTTCAAGAATTAAATATTATGCCATCAAAATTTAACTCTATTTATAGGTTGAATGTGGAAATTAAAAAAAAAAACACTATTTAGGGCCGCAAAATGACCTTGGAAGTACAAAAAGATGTACTGACATGAAAACTTCCAAAATTTTCCAGAAGGATTAAGTGGGTGGCCACCAATCACCACCTAGAAGCTGTGTAGGGATTCAAACAACCCCAAAAGTTTAGAACCCACAATTATAAAGAATTACAGAAGAAAATGTTGAACTAAATTTTTTTAAGAGGAGCCATTTGGAATAGGCGGATGGCCACCAATATCCACCCAGATCAAGTAATCTTTAAATTTTGGCTCCAAAAATACCTTGTGTTGTTTCACTGTTTTGCAAGGCCCTAGGCTGTTAAAATAATTATGGCCTTCTTTTTTATGTAAATTTTTTTTTCTAAATAATTATTACATCCTCTAATTGTTTTGGCCTTATTCCCTACGACTGCTATTATGGTTTAATATTTTAATTTAAATAACGCTCCTATGATGCTACCTTATTTTAGATAAGGGTTTTTTTTCGCAACAAAAATACAAAGAATATTGCACATGAGTGATCGTATCTCTACCTTAATTTAATATATTGTGCAATACAAAATCATACATAGAATTTTGTGCTAACTATATACCCATCAATTACCTAAATACTAGTGTAGGTATCTTTGGTGAATTCTCATCATGTTAAGTGGATTGTGATTGCATGGCTTAACCGTTGGAACGAACTAAGAAAGAATCAGACATGTACATACAATTCCTTCTAGATAAGAATCAATCACAAATACTAACAACATTTAACCTTCTTCTGAGGAAGAAATGTTCATTCAACCTAAGGGAAATGTTAATGAAAAAATTTCAGGAATAATTCACCGGATCAGATACAAGAGTTCTTCTTCTTTCAGTCACCGGATCTGATAAAGGAACCAATCAATTTTTTTTTATAGAATTTTTCCGACCTATCTTTTGAGGCGTCCTAAGTCCCTTTAACTCAATAGCAGGAACAAAACCCACCTAAGAGGCCCAATTAGACTTGTAAGCATTTAATGAGTGGTAAGGTTCTCCATATTCACGATCTGGCTAGGATTATCGATGGGATTTAATTTTGATTGACATATAGGTATGTATTTTCTGTTAAGCCTTCTCCTTAGGACTGGTAGTTCTCTTTTTTGGTTATTTTTTTTGACGTTAAAACAAAAGGAAGATGAAACTTTAGACTAGATCACAGAGATAAGCTAACTATGTGTTTTGGTGGAAGGACGGGTTTAGGATAACCTTTACCCTAGCATGAAAACGATAAATGTCTAAACAACTTAAAATTAACATTAATACCATTTAATTAGTGGACATTCAACATCATCTTAGATAAAAATTAAAGAAAATAAACATACATGTGATTAAAGGATCATGCAAGAAAAGTAATTTTCAATAATCTATCACCAACTATAGATTTAACATAATCAATTTAGAATAAAAGAACTGTTACAACATCATAAGATACCTTTAAAAACAGGTACGACAACTCTTACTCAACAGCACAGCAAATATCTAATTCGAAGACATAGATAATCCTCCTCAGTCTAAACACATTTACGCCTTAGATGATAGAAGTGCCTCTCGTTCTAAATAGAACTTCTGAACTAAATAAACTAGCACATAAATAGTTATATTACAAAGTTCAAAAAAATATTTCTCTCCAAAACCATTGACCCTTAAACACGAGGTCGATCTTCCTATTTATAAAGAATCACTAAGCTAAAAATCACTAATAAAATTCGTGTTAAGTGAAACAAAATGACACATGGAAGATTTATCTCTTTGTTCTCCCAAGATCATCTGATCCTTTCATTGCAGTGGATTATTTCTATCATATTCAGACCACTGGAAGAAGAGGTCTTTGCATGTGTTTTCATATGCGAACCTATGTTGATCCATTAGGGCAGAGAGCATTTTGTTTATCTCTACTTCTCGTTCCTTGTACTTGATCAATTTTACACTTACGCATTGTAATACTACGATATTTTTGATCGGGGCTTCCATGAACTTCTTAGACTGACCCAGGATCATGCTTGGAGTTTGCGAAATATTTGTTTCCCATGCCATGCCTTTCTCTGCATGTTGTTTAACAATTAAGTCAGTGGAATCTTCGAGTGGACCAAACTCTCGAAAATTGATTCCCTTCATTTCCAGGTTGATTTTCTCCCAGCTCTTCTCGCATTATTCCCACCTTTCTTTCATTTTTCACTGAGGATCTTGGACCATGGACAACCAATGTTCGTCTTCTTTGTTTATTCGAGTGATACTAATGTCCATTAACACTTGGATACCTTGCTTCTCTTCTTCATGTCCCTTCTGTATTTCACTAATGTAATTGATTCGTTCGAAGGCCTGATGTGCCTTTTTGAACCACCGTTGCATATATTTTCATGTCACCATACCCATTAAATTATTATCTTGAATATCGGCTACTCAGGTGGTGAAGAGGTCTCTTTCTCTTCTGAATTTCCCATACATTTCTCTGAACTCACTTTTTAAGAGTGCCCCAGCCTGTGTCGAGTTATGGTAGTACTCATCCTGATGATGAAGATGGTCCAATTATTTTCTCATGGAAACTACCTCCTCTTCATCCTTCTTTACTCTATCAACTATGGCACTTGTTATGGTCATTCCATATCCGATGAGATTGGTCATCTTAGTCTGCTCTGTATCAAATAGTGTTTCTTCCATGGTTATGAGTAGAGTGTTATCCAATGTGAGTTTTCTCTTTTTGACCATCCTTTTTGTTGGAGAAATTTATGTTTTCGACACACTAATTCAGTGGCAGTAACACTAGTTCAGTGGGAGTTAATTGACTAGTTCTATTTAAGACTTTCTAATCTTAGAACATCATAATTATGCATGCATTCCTAATTATAGGATGTCATTTCCTATATGAGTGAATATCACTCACTCATTGATTAGATCATAATACACATTGATTACCATTATTCATTGTGTATCTCTTTTCATTTTCTAGGTCTCTTGTGTAGGTTTCCATGAAACAATGACATGGTATCAGAGTCGAGCTTCTTCGAGCAACCTAGCCAAGCCAAAGGAGAGTGAAAGAGGATTTATGTAAACCTAGTTTTCGCAATCGTCGCGGCCTATCCATATCGAAAGGTGTGGAGATTCATTTTTTCACAATCATTGCATTGTGTCCTTCACTAGGGTGCGATGATTTGGAATCATCGCACTTTATCCTTCTCTAGGGTGTGACGATTCAGCAGCCCTCCAAAAACTGTTTTCTGTAGTAAAATTGCGATATCTTGAAATCCACGATCTGGGTCGGGATGAAATTTTTACCAGATCCGTATAACATAGGGATGTTCATCATCACCAAAAATATCCAAAACCCACATCATATTTTAGGATATAAATATTTTTTTATCATATATATAATTATCATAGAACCGTTAACCATATCTCAAAATCCACGATCTGGGTTATCAAGATCTTTTCAGAATCAATAGAAGGGATGGAGACGATGCAACTTCTTCAATCAAGTATGGTGATAATACTCACACTGTACAACTATTTTGAATTGAATTCGAAGGCCACAATCCAACTCAAAAGAAAAGGACTGTATAATTTGACGATGGCAGGAGAAACAAAACCTACATCAGCACCTGAGAAGACCAAATGGGCGAACTGTAAGGATGAGGCCACATGATTACTTCTTGAGTTAATATCCATTGATCTATGGCTTCATGTTGCTGCATGCAAGACTCCAAACGTGATCTAGACCACCTTGGAAGGACTCTTTGGAAAGTAGGATGAGATGCGAGGTCATATGCTTGAGGTAGAGTTGAATACCTTAGACCCTAAAAACTTTGATAATATACATGATTTATTTAATAAATTTAAATATTCAATTATGAGCTTGGGTGAATGTGGTATTGACAATTCTAAACAAGAGAAACAACTTATTCTAACAATCTTGTCCAAGCTAGGACCAGAATACGTTGTATATGTCTCCAATTTCCATTCTAGCATATGTCTTTTTGGAACAAATTGGAAAATGACTACGATGGCTCAGTTCATTGAGTATCTCACAAAAGAGCAGAAAAAACTCATTCATATGGGCCTAATCAAGGATACCAAAGCACATGCACTCACCATGCATGATGGAAAAGGATCATCCAAACAAAACGGGAAGGAGAAACAAAATGAGAAGGACGAATATTGCAAACCCTTTAACGATTCTTCAAGTTCCAAAGACTCTTTAGATTCCAAGAAGAAGAAGAAGGGAAAGCAGTGCACTTAATACAATAAACCGAATCATGAAGAATCGACATGCATGGTGAAGAACATTGATCTTCTGACATAGGTACTTAAAAAAAATAACCTTGGAGACTTCATTCCTAAAGGAGCCAAGAAGAAGAAGGAAGAAGACCATGTTCTTAAGAAAGGTAATAATCATGCTCTGGTTGCAATTAATTCCTCATCTGATTCATGGATTATAGATTCTGGTGCATCACATCATATGGTAGCTAAAGAGGAATTTTTTACTTCTTTGAGTCCATGCTCAAGACCCCCTATTCTCATGGGGTATGATACTCCAGTAGCAGTAGCAGAAGAAGGGAGAGTGGAACTCCATAATGGTAGTTTTGAGAATGTTTTACATGTTCCAAAGCTATCTATGAATATGCTCTTAGTTTATCAGATCACTCAGAAAGGTAAAAATTTTGAATTTACATCAGATTTAGTTTCAGTAATTGAAATGCATGACAATTCCATCATTGCAATTGGTGAGGTGGATCACAAGTTAAGGTTGTATAAATTCACTAAGTTTTCTGACGATGAATCCTCTATTCTAATTACACATAAGGAGAGTAATTTGCATGCACCTCCATTGCAACATGCATATACTCTTATTCTTCCATAAGTTTCAGACATCATAGTTGATTCCATAAACTCAAATTCTATACATGGAAATAAGAAGGCAATACAACCAGATAAGAAGCTAGCACTGAAGCTTCAGCAGATGCCCAAGAAGGCACAATTCACACTTCAGGAAACAAGTATCCTCGTAGGGAACCCATTGGATTTGAGGAGGACTCGATCTTAGCATGAGGATCCTTCTCATGTACTTTCAGCTTCATAACCTATGATTCCCATGCATTGTTATATGGTTCAATATACTAATCTAAAAACCTACAATAAGGTCCTGGGAAATCCATTATGGAAATAATCTGTGCAAGAAGAGTATGATTCTCTCCTAGAGAATCAGACTTGGCATCTGGTTCCACTTCCACCAGAAAAGAATATTTTCAAGTGCAGATGGGTCCACATGATCAAGAGGTACAAGGCCCAATAGGTTGCCAAAGCACTACATCAAATCTATAAATATTGCTACATATTCACAAATACTTTCAGTGAGCATAAGTTTCATACTTTGTAGGATCATCTTGCAGTGAAGAACACATTTTCCTAACAACTGCCACTTTTCTTCTTTTGATACATTGTATTTTGAGGGGGGGTTTTGTTCCCATGTGATTTTCCCTCTTTCCTTACTTTTATTCAGTGTTCATTAGTTGCATTGTACATGAGTACCTAATATGTCCTAGTAGCCGAGACTCATTTTTTACTCCATAGTGATGTTTAGGGCGGGTGTTGGAGAAATTTCCGTTTTTGACAAACTAGTTAACTGGACGTAACACTAGTTCAGTGGGAGTTAACTGGCTAGTTCTATTTTAGTCTTTCTAATCCAAGACCATCACTATTATGAATGAATTCCTAATTATAGGATGACATTTCCTATATGAGTGAATATCACTCACTCATTGATTAGATCATAATATACATTGATTCTCATTCTTCATTGTGTATCTCTCTTCCTTTTCTTGATAAGCTTTGTTTGTGCATGCTTTAGATAGGTCTCCTATGCTGGATTCCATGAAACACTGCCAATTTTCAATATGGATTTTCTCCTCCTGTCATAAACAACGACCTGCATGTCATCTATTTCATCTGTGGGCTCTAGAATCTATTGATCTCCCCAGTAAATTGTATTTCCCAAGCTTCCTAGTGTGTAGAGGTGCTCTGTGGTATCTTCTTGTGCTGGTTCTTGTTCTGTTTCATGACTAGGCATGCTTATATCCTTGGAAGGGGATTTTATTGGATGTATTGTATGCTAGTCATCCTGCACAATCTCAAAGATAATCTATGCCTTCGTTCCAGATGAGGGAGTAGAAGGAATCTCAGTACCGATTGAATGTTCAGCTATTGGGGTACCAATTTCTGGGGGCTCCGTTGTTCTTACTTTATCATCTATGTCCATTTCATATTTGGATATGGCCCCATGTGGATGAGTCTCTCCCATCAGTTGTTTCTCCATTTAACTGAGGAATTTAGCCTCAAAAGTGATTGGGTCATGACCACCCTCCCAAGATTCTGGTACAATTTCATCAGAAGCCAGAGTAGATACTTCGATTGGGCTTCCCTCATGGGTGATTACAACTGGAGATATGTGTGAAACCTCTAATCCTTCATCATCATCATATATAGTAATGAGGTCCACAAGAATGGATGGAACCCCTGTTTCGTTTGATACTCCTATTGGCCTTTGTTGAACTGTAGTTGTTATCGAAGATCTCACCTAGACAGTTTCTTCCTAATCGACAGTTTCTGTTGGTGGAGTGACACTTGAGCCATTTGGCTCTACCTCTCAGCCATTGATGTTGATTGGTTTAATCCTCATCGATTCAATCAAAGGGTCAAGTGGAGGATCTTTCTCTTCCATTTGTATGGATCTTTGGGTTTCTTCTAGTAACAACATTCCCCTCCTTCGTGCCTCTTTTGCTTCCACTGTTCTGATTTCATTGTTTACCCTGAGAGCTTCTTGAGTTGTTTGGTCTATTGTCTCAACCTGCCCGTCTAGGGACATTTCCTTGAACTTATTCATATTTAGGTTGTCCCTTCTTTGTAGTACTTCCTCCCAATGGTGGGCACTTTCAATGAATATTTCATCTTCAAAATTATCATGAGAATGCAGCCAATAGAAGGATACCTACGCTGCATGCTGGGGAACTAAGCCCTTCGGATCGATCTTGAAGAAGTGACCTATATGAAATCGATACTCGATCTGATTGAGCCCTTTCTATTTCATTACGGTGTCCCTAACCATATATGTAACATCCCGCTCTGGCGCATTGAGACTACTTATTATTTGAGGACACTTGCTCGCAAGTGATCTGGACCCTTTTGATGTTAGACCTTATGTATATGATTATGATGTGATTGACAGATGATATGATGTGTTACCATTCAGGTAGACAGGTGCTATTGACTCAGTTTATTGAGTGTGCAGGTTTGTGACCTTGAGGATGCGGAGGCATCGGTAAACCCCCTTGGACCCCGGACTGAGTCAGGGAGTGTGCTTTTGGGTTGATATGTTTATTATGATGTTGATTTGATTTGATGATTTGATGACGACATTTCTGACATGATTATTGGTGATGCAGGCTGACGA
>JZKD02S1624012.1:19765-40377 GCA_000966675.3 Picea glauca | reverse complement strand
CATATTTATAGATTTTGTAACATCGCAATTCCGACGTAAAAAAGTCCTAAGTGACCGTTGGTATTTTGACTTGGTGAACATACTAAGGTGACCATTGGAGGGGAAAACCTAGTTTACACAACGTCGCAATTGCGACATACATCTTCACAAACGTCGCCATTGCGACATACATCTTCACAAATGTTGCAATTGCAACATACCTCTTCACAAACGTGGCAAGAGAGACGTTCCAGTGGAAAACGTGGCAAAAGAGATGTTCCAGTGGAAAACGTGGCAATTGCGACATACATCTTCACAAACATCGCAATTGCGACATACATCTTCACAAATGTGGCAATAGTGACGTTCTAGTGGAAAACGTGGCAAGAGAGACGTTCCAGTGGAAAACGTGGCAGTTGCAACATACATCTTCATAAACGTCGCAATTGCAACATACATCTTCACAAACATGGCAAGAGCGACATTCCAGTGGAAAATGTGGCAAGAGAGACGTTCCAGTGGAAAACATGGCAAGAGCGATGTTAACGTGACAAGACCGATGTTAACGTGGCAAGAGAGATGCCAACGTGGCAAGACCGACGTTATCGGGCAACATGAATTTTTTTTTATATAAATTTCCTCTATTTTGCAACAATATGGACAATTTTGTCCATAACGCCGCAAATAAAACGTCAGAATTTTCCCCAAATGCAGTGGTGAATGATAGCTTGGGTGGTGTATTTATACACAACTAAAGTGAGGTGTCCCTTCAAGAGGGGGTTATGGGACCCCAGAACTAGGGAACACATCCAAATAGAGTGACTAGGTTGATCTGGTCAAATATATAAAAAATATGCTTAGAAATAAATGACTACATGTGAATATTACCATCACTCCAACAACTTGAACCTCCTCATTTACAAAACGAAATTGTTGCATTGTCTCACTTGTAGTTAATTTTAATCAACCTTGTGGTACCTGCACCTAGTTGCACTTGTGCAACACTAATATTATTCAAGGAGATCACCTGGACAATGTCTTGAACCAAGCTAGCTATTGTATTAATTCATAGTTACTAAATAAGAAAAAAATCACAAGGACTACCATATATTCATTTATCATTGATATTTATATATTCTTTTTTAAATCTTTACACACCAAGTGTTTGACTAGGATACCTAAAAAAAGACCATCGATATTGTTATTAAATTATCAAGATACCACAAAGACTTTCATTAAATGATTAAGACATCACCATGAAGACTATTTCATTAAATGCTCAAGAATCTATTTTTTTCTTCGTTTCTTAGGGCTACTATTTCCTACAACATTCAATTATTTTGCAAACATCCCTTTGGTTAATGACATGACACGAGGGAGGGTTAGGCCTCATTATAAGGTTGGTGGTTATGAAATTGAAATTATCAAGTAAAATAATTATAAAAAGAGTTCAATGTCAAGTTTGGAAACCCTAATTCTAAAACACAAGATTGATGGCCCACCATAGTTTACATATTTTCTTCTAAGAGAATTTTCCAAAAGGGATCAACGGTCCACCATTGTTTTTCTATTTTCCTTTCATAGTGTTTCCTATTGTTTTCTTATTTTCCTCACTTCATCATAATTTTATTTAGATGTTCCATTTCTTGTTGAAGCTACTCAATTTAGTTTGTAGGAAACTTGATCAAGTGTAGGCGAGTCAATTGGTTTAACTGACTTGCATTGCAAGTTTAGGAAAAAAACATTTTGAAACCTCTATAGATATGAGTTACCCTTCTAGGGTCTACTTTAAATTATACAAAATTGAGACTTCCATCCCTCCTTAATGCTAGTTTTTTTTCCATATTGATAGTGAATAATTAATGCTTGTGAAGCACGATCTCTTATGAAAATATAGAAGAATTATTGTTCTTTGTGATCTTATTTTGTTTAGATAAAACACATGACAATTAATGAATGTTCCTTCCTTTGCACTAAAACTTTTCACAATATAAGATGTTTTTTTCTTGAGGGACTATGTTGTAGAGAAAGGGAATTCCCTTTTCGGTGTTGTGAAGGTTGCAAGGGAAGAGTTGTTGTTGGTGAAAGGTTCATTGTGAGCCCTAAAGGAGATTCCATTGTGAGAAATTGAGGTAGTTGTATAGTCTAGTTATTTTATAATCATTGTGGGATGGGCTATGTGTGTGAACTAGAAACAATAGCTAGATATTTTCCCTTGTGGTCTCACAACCTTGTCTTGGTGGTGGTATCTACAATAAATGCCTATGGCTAGGAAGAAAATCACATGTTTGTAGCCAGTTGGAGGTTATATTTCCAAAAATGATTATTTAATATTAATACATGTTTCTTTTTATGTTATGTAATCCATTGGTGGTAAAATAAATGCAATTGGAATTTAGATGCATGTGAATTTTTTTCATGTGACATGGGTTGGGACAAAAACTAGTGATTTTTCTTATTATCAATGTTTTTTGGGCTAAGAAACCATATACAAGGCCCTAAACTATAAGACATGCTTTGTAGAAAGGACGTTTTTTTCCTGACGGTGGAGTACAATCCAAATTTGATGTAGTAGGTGTAAAAATGATTTCCCTTATGTCCCAAGCCCTAGTTTGAGGCTATAAACCATGGATTGTTCCCTTAATCCATATATTTAGGGCCTAATTGTGGATCTGTGTGGCCTGTTTTTGGAGTTAAAAGGATTGATTATATCTTTAAGGTCTAACAGGTATCCATATGTACTAATTAAGGATATCTGTGGCCTAATTATGGATCTACAACACATGATTAGGTATATATAAAGCATAATTAGGGAATTAAAGGGCCTTGTTTGTTTTACTCCTAGTTTTCTTTGGGATTGTTTCTTATTCTACTTCATCCTCCTCTTATTGTTGTTATGCCTTGTGAGGGTCATTTTATTCCTTGTGCGCTTGATCTCCAACTCTCTTGATAACTTAAGAAATATCCCTTGTGGTTGGCCATAAGAAAATGTAAAGATGGTGAGAAAATAGTGAGGAATGTATGAGTGGAAGAAAGGTTTCCTAAACTCTCTAATGGAATTATAGAAGCTTAAGTTTACTCTTTTTCTAATTTTTTTGAATGCATCCCCATATATGGCCTCTTTTTACAGGAAAATAATAGAATATCAACCTTGGAGTAGTTTCCATGTGAACTCCCTTCATGTATTAATGATATTTCATAAACTTAGTGTGCATTATGGAAGACTAAGTCATTGGAATTTATGAAGACCAAGGTCTAAACAAGTCCACACATACCCACTACATTTCCTAAATAAAAATGCACACATTCATGAGTTGTGATCTAATTAACTTTTTAATTAAAGAGGGCCATGCAATTTTTGAGGATTTTACCATGCAACACATGAAGAAAATATAAGATAAATTTCATCATCCATAAAATGGTCAACTAATGGTTTTGACTAGATTTGGTGAGGTACAAAAATCCCATAACATGATATGATGGGGTGCATGATGTAGATAATACATGAATTGATGATGTTGCAAAACATGACTGATTGAATTTAATAGGTGAGTAAAATTAAGGTGATAATGGTTTCCCCATTATATGTGAGGTAATTAGGAGAAAATCATATAGTCTAAATACATCATGTTTTTCTCACCCAAATGTCGTGAAAACACAATGTTGAGAGTGAGAAGAGCATCCCAGTAGAAATGATTGTCTAAAAACTACTAATGGATAACACTTGCAAAACAAAAAACCATAATGTGGGGTGTCAATGAGGTGGGCATACCCATGCTCATGAAGACATCTCAACAAAGTTCAATATATGATCATGGGAATATGAGGATAGTTCAAATACATATCAATAATGAATTCTACATCATGTCTAAACACATGTGAAGGAACAATGGAACCAATGGGGGTGAAAAAATAGAACAATTGAATCCTGATTATAATAGAAAGGGATTGAGATATGAAAACAATTGACCAGAGGAAAGCTTAAATTAGTGGATCAATATAACTATTGAATAGATCACTATTGAAGGAGAAATTGTGAAAAACACTTTATCTTAAAGTGATATTCATCAATGCTCAAGTTGCAAGCATACTTATTGTGGGCCATTGGAGGCTCATGTACATGATGGTATCATGGATGATGTTAGTATGAAATAATATCTATAGATTTAATTGATGGCGTACACATAATTACAAATTACGAAATTCTAGATAGTTGATTGTGCTATTTTTGTAAAATCTAATTATTTCACATGTGTAGTTTTATGATTTGATAATATTCTTTCATTATTGTGTGATGCATCCATTAGGGTTTCCATCAATGAAAAACTTTTTACAATGTCTTTCTTTATTGCTATATCTCATCTATAGACATTGTGGCACTATAATTTTGTTTATGTATGATATTTAGTGTTTTTATGTTTCTTGTTGTTGTTTTAATAATAGTAACTTTGATAAATATATTGAATTTTTCAATGAGTACATATGGGTTATTTTTTATATGCAAAATTTTCATTCTCAACCTACATCCATTCCATTTAATGTCAATGATGCCCAATGTTACAAAGTAATAAATATTTCTTAGTTAAAATTAATTTCAATGACTAGAAACATTCTTAATGTAATTAAGATAAAATATATTTAATTTTTTCTATAGTTTTCAAAAATTACACCTAAAATAAGAAAAATAGGTTAACCAATTAGGCTTTCATAGGCCTAGCCACGTTTAGTGACCTCAAAGGTATAAGTATATTGGTGGACATGTAATTTTCCTAATAATCATATAAAATTTATATTAAATATATAATTTATATAATACATAATTTACGTAATTCACAAATTATATAAATTATATAGTATATGAAATATAATTAAATAATATATAACATAAAAAAATTAAAACACGTGTCCCGCACAATATCATGACCTCTCCAAACCAAAACAAAGGACTACAAAGTAAACTAAACCTGCGATTTTTCATGTCGACCCAAACTTGCACCCTCACTACATTTGAGCTCCCTATTGACAGAGAGCGATATAGGAGGCCCACCTAGGACAAAGAGAAATAGAGGCGATAGAGATTTGGCCGACATAAATAAATATATGAGGTGATAGAAGAGATCACAGTGGGACAGAGGAGTGTCGATAGAGGAGGCCAGTCAACCCTAGCTTGTGTGACAAAGGAGGATAGCAATAGAGGAGCGTTGATACAGGAGGCCATCTAGAGTGACATAGGAGCATCGATAGAGGATGCCATCCAGACCTAACGTCGATAGAGGAGGCCAACAATGTCATCAAATTGGGTAATTTTTTCTAACATTTTAAAACCCTAAATCGAGAACTAAATACCACATGGCTTTGGATAATTTACACATGAAGTTGTCAAGATCTCATCGAGGTTGGAAATATTTGATTGATTTCGTCACCTTGTGATGTAGTCTCTTTGTCAAGGTATCAATATTTCTACCAAGTGATGCAGTCTCTTTGGCAATATAAGTCATAGGTAAACCTTTCAAAGTGTTTGTTTGCAATGAAATCCATTATTTATATTGGGTTTGAAATTGACCAATAATGAATTCGATTTGATCCTGATAAAATGGCAGTGATCCAAAACTATTCTATGTTAAATAATATCACAAAACTTCATTTTTGGGGGGATTAGTTAATTTCTATAACTTCTTTATTCCAAGATTCTCACACTAGATATTATGGATCTCTCAGTGTAGGTTTATGGTTCACTAATGGATAATTTCTAACATGAATGTATCATTCACCATATCCATAAGAAAATGATGGGATAGTTCCATCATTCTTTAAAATCGATGACATAGCCAAGGATTTTGAGGAGTAGTATGTTGTAAGAGGAACCTTACAATGATTCAAGAGTCATAGACTATAGTTGAAATATTTACACCTTCCTCCTTAAATAAATGTAGACCTTGAAAAGATGGCATTACTTCCACCTCATTATTAAACTCAATTCCTAGACCGCAATAAAACTCTATTTCTTTATTTCCTCTTTATTTCCCTTAATAAAAAATATAATGAATTATACCTACCACCCCACCTTTGCTTTTCCAACATCTAGGATTAGGGTTTTGTCTTTTAGGTTTTCTATTGATCATATTGGGAAAGGTAGCCTCCATGTATTTTGCTAGTGCAAAAAAACACAGTTGACACAAGGATATTTACAGGATAAATGATCACATCAAAGCTCCCAAAATTTTGAATACTATCATGAAATGTAGAATATGGATAGTAAGAGGTAGCTATAAGTCGGGAACAAATCCCTAAAGGAAGAGCTAGCCAAATATAAGAAATAACTATCCAACCAAAGTGAAAATTTTGAATTCATGGAGGCCTCTATCACCAATATGAAAAAATTAGCATAGGACATGTGCAACTACAACCATCCATCAAGGGTTTATATCATTTTTTTTATGTACCATTTCCTTCCAGTATTCTTAGTTTCATGTAGTACTTTTCCATCATGTCATTTCAAGTAGGCTTAGATGATTCAAGACATTCATTAGAAGATTTTTTATGTCATTCAAGTAGGGTTATATGTGCCCTTAACTTTGGGTAGATAGAGTGTAGAGACATCAATAGTGGAGTGTAAGGAAACATAATTAAAGAGGTTCATATTAGGAATACCTTCTTGTTGTTAGATTAGTTCCAACATTCCTAGAATTATCGTGTTTTTTTTGTAGTAGATATTTGTCCTAGTGTAATTTGGAAATATGTGCATAGTACCCCATCAAAGTATTGTGCTCCTGGGTTGAAAATTCAAATTTAATCTAAGGAGTTCAACATTCTTATTTAAATTATTTGTCCCACCACGCTCCCTATTTAGAACAATGACATTTCCAATCTAACATTATCATTTGAACCAGGGTTACAAATTTGTATTGCATTGATAGACACAAGCAAACCACTAGCCACTTACCTTCTCAGTGGAGAATCACATCTCTTCCAACTTGTGTCCTGCCTTTTGACACTTTCATAAAACATAAGTCATGGGATACACATCAACTATATTACTTAGCCTTGTAGTATATACTATCAACAGTTTGATGCCTACGATGTCCTCTTTCACATTGGGTCACCGAGTCCCAATAATGAGTTACAATACTCCTTGCACTACACCAATGCCCCCTCATTACAATGCCCTCATCTCCATATTCATGGGATGATCTCTAAACTGATTATGTATGCAAATCTCATATGCCATATCTCTCATTCAACATTTTTCCAATCTGTATTATTTGTATATGGACAAACTACTAGTTTCACCATTGATATTAATTGATGGTATGCATAGGCTACAACTCTAGTTTAATTCTCTTCTCTATGTAACTCCACATTTAGTTGGAAAAAAAAATGACAATCATTTTTCAGCATATTCGCATGTTTCAAGGTTTGTATAAAGGAAGAAATGATTTCAATCTAAATAAAGAGGAATTTATACAAAATAAGGGGATCCTTACCAAGTACAACATCCAAGGAAATCCCTAGAATGCCCAACCAATAAGCTCTCTCAACTAGCTAGCATGGGGAATGAGGGTCACTCCTTCCTTGAGGTCACAACCATCTAGGGGATTCTTACACATTTAACATATTGATTTGTTAGTTGGATAGTTAGTTAGAGAATTTATTTCAATATTTGAGCTACTTTCATATGCATATAATATTGAATTTCTAGTTTTGAGTGATGTGAATACATATAATAGGGTTTTAACTTGGAGAAGTATGTAAACTTATAAGAAGGGAATTTTCCTCATCAATAAGACTAATCTATTTGATTTTCCTCATCAATAAGACTAATCTATTTGATTTTCCTCATCAATAAGACTCATAATATTTTGAAAGTTGAAGTTCCAGTGAATTATGTTACACTTTATAAAGTTTAAGTTTAAGTTACACTTTATTACACCTTTTATTTTCCATCTTATGTTACACTTTATAAAGTTTAAGACCTTGTGAATTATTTTCATTGACATCTCACAGTATTGTCAAATGATCCACATAGTAATCAATCAAGAAATTATTTCTTTGCTTGAATCTTCTTGCTCCATCCCATAGCTAGTTTTCGTCGAAGTTGAAATTCTTTCATTTCATTTTCCTCTTGCATGGTTTAAAGAGTCGAGTTGAAACACCATCATTTTCACGACTACTCCTTTGAGTAAGAACATCCTAAAATCAAGCGCTAATTAAAATTTATGTAGAAACTTTTCTAGGTCTCTTAAAAATCATCTTAACTTAGATGTAGAGCTTTGGAATAGGATTGTGAGAATAACTTTCCAAAGCTGCTAAAAAAACATAAATATTTGAGTTAGGGAGTGAAATACAATGGCTATATCACTGACTTTGGGAAACCCTTCTAACACAAGGGTCAAGCACAGTGTCGCATTGGGGTCGATAGACTAATTAAACCTATTTTTTTGGTCTTGGTGTTGACTATCGATTAGCCCCCCTCTGCTTTGGTATAGTAGGTAGTACCATAGAGGCCATAATATTTTAGAATTCCTACCCAAGGTGATATCACAGGGAAGGTGGTGTTGTACCTAGGATTGACATTAACTAGACTCACTCAGACTCCTTGGAGGTTTTCCCACTGCTCGATGAGGTAACTTGCACCAGGGCGTTATTTTGTTAAGAAGGTTTTCAATGTAACTTTCCCACCCGCCGAAACACAACCCCTTCGTGCATCGATCCTGCGATGTTGGATTCCATCACCAACTAGCGCTTCTTTGTGAGAAGGTTTATTTGCATGCTTGACTCCTAGATTAATTAGCGTGTGTTGGTTTTTCTCCTTATTTGGCCTTAGGATTGAGTCTATGTATAATGGCATCAGTTCTGGGGTTAGTTGAAGGTCTATGACATAATTAACATACTATGACATCTATTTTTATTTTTTGAGAGATGCAAAAAGTGAAAAAATATGCCTACAAATAAAACTAAATTTCCTACCATGGTTTTTCCTAATATCCAATCTATCACCAACAATCAAATCTAAAGTTGATCCTATCAGAAACCAACTAGGCCAACCCAAAAAGTAGAAATTTTATGAATTTCCCCAATAGAGTCACCAGTACTATTGCAGGTATTTTTCACTATTACTAACTAATGGATTCCTCGATGAGTGGGTTGATAGACCACCATAGATAATTGATAAAACACTAACTTTGTTTCCTACACCTAATGATTTTGATGTGAAATGCAATGTCGATGGGAAAATGGAAATACCTTTTATTCATGTTTGAGGCTTGACCAAGTGAGCAATTTTGATCCAAAAGTCTTAATCCATAATTTCATTTGTAGATATGCACCGAATCAAACATGCACAACCTTCCGACCTACTCCAACCTTCATATAAGAAAAGCACAAAAAAATATTTATATTTTAGGAAGACCAATGCATGAAGTTGCAAAAATAGTGCCAACATCCTGATCATTTTGTTGACAACTACACAAAAATTTCTATACTCTCATGGATCATCTAAACATTAGAGAAGAATAATTGAATATAGTTCTTAAGTACCAAAATGATTCTCACCAGTACAATGATTCAGATACTAGAGTCCTTGACTATTAACACAGTTGGGGCTGCACAAACTCCAGTGCTTCTAGTGAGTACAACAACACCGCCAATTATGATAGATAGTGAAAGAAGATGCAAGATGATTGTTTCCTAGATAACACTACAAAACTCAAAAAGAAATTTGTTAATAAAGGAAACATAAGGACATTGGTATGTGGTGCAACACTCATAATACTTCCAACCATGCCAAGTCGAAATGTTGATTCGTGTAGAATCTTTTAGCACAAATTTGTGATCCTTATTCACAAGATCATGACAAGGGAAAATATTTGTCCTTATTTATAATTGAATCCTCTATCTTTATTTTTATCCTAATGCACATAGGCTAGAATCCCTAATCATGCAAAATTGAATTAGGGATAGAGAAATACAATATCTTTCACAGTCAAATGTGTGTTCAACAAAACCCTCTTCATTTTAGCATTGGAAATGGGATTCAAAGGAATATGATCTCTTGAATCATTTGTTTGGCCCAAAATTAGCTACCCAACTCTACCCATAACCCTACAACATCAAATTGCTCAATTGTAACATCTCTCTCTTGCACACTAAGCGAAATTATTCTTTGAGGACACTTTCTTACAAGTGATCCGGATTATTATGCTATTAAAACATTGATTTTGATTATGAGGCGTTATGGGTTGATGACATGTTGTTTTATTGCATTGACATAGATAGGTGCTATTGATTCAGTTTTACTGAGTGTGCAGGATTTTGGACCTCGAGGATGTAGAGGCATCAATGGAATCCCTTGGACTCTGAATCGAGTTGAGGAGTGAACCATTGGGGTTTGATTGTTTTATATGTGATATTATTGCATCTGATTAGATGATATGATTATGGATATATTGTTGACATGATTCATTGATGATGTAGGCTAACGATAGCTTGCCAACCAAAATCACATGTGGAGTAGAGGGGTCACACATGGCTACCAGAGATTTTGAGGGAGAGGTGTGGACAACAGCCCTACCACAACCTACTAGCACTCCCACCGTGGCTCGAACTGTAGGTTAATGTTTACCTAGTTCGAGAGGACCCACGATGTCATGAGGGAAGACTGTGAAAATTACTCATGATGATTCTAAGGGGAACACAATAAGGTGGGGGCCTTAGTCTCCCACAGGTTCACCTGGCAGAGTATTGACTCCAAGGGTTTTTTATGTCTACCAAGTCAGTCAAGAGGCAAGTGGCACCCTTGTAGCACGTAGTGCATCCTGAAGGGCACGTCGCACAAGGGAAATAGATGAGGCAAGTGGCACCCTTGGAGGACCTAGTGTATCCTAAAGGGAAAATCACATTGTTAATGATAAATGAATGAACCTAGATAGCCTTAGGACGAGTAACATGATAAGAAATGTTTAAAACAATTTCCCTAATAAATTGTCACCCAACACAAAAATTAAAGTCTAGGTCTAAATTATACTAGTGGCAAAATTTTTCTATCCTTTTAATATATATATATATATATAAGTAAAAATAAAATAAATAATGTTGATAATCTTCATTAATCTTGTAACAAGAAGGGAGTAAGCAATTTAATTGATTCATAAAATTCTGTTGGGATAAAAATTTAAAAAAAGGGGGAAACATTGTTTTATTATATTATGATAATTTAAAATTTATTAATTAAAAAGGGAAAAGGGAAAAGGTTAATTTCTACACCTGCCAAATTGAGTTCTAAATGAAAAGGGGAAAGAGGGAAATCTAAAATAATTAGGAAACTAAGAAAAGAGGGAAACATAAAATGAAAAGGGAAACACAAGGGAAAAAGCAGAAAGTCAAACTTAGTAAGGTATCTAGCATTTAAGAACTTTCTAATTTAAATTGAACTAGCAAATTAACAATGGGGAAAGTCATTAAAACCTATAAGGGAATTTGGGGATACCTAGGAGCAATTCTAGGAGTGACTCTAGGTGGGTGAGAGAAATAAGGGTAATTAATTAATTAAAGAAATTATTTTTTGGAGGAATGAAGGGGATGGGTGACACATGTACGGGGAGATTTTTATGAATTAATTTATTAAACTTTAAATAAAATGGGATTTTGGGAAAGTAAGGGACTTCTAAACTCTATATAATGGAGGGAGGAGAAGGATTATGACGGCCTTCTGATTTGCATAACGTTACATTGCAGAAATCTATAATTGACTGACTTAGCTTGTGGGAGTTGGGATACCCATCTCAGTGAGGAGTGGTAGCTCGGTCTTGCGAGGCGAGATGGGAGCTAGTTGATTCTCTGGTTAGTGTGCATGGCCCCTTTGTGGCTCAGGGGGCTAAGGGGGAAGAAGAGTACCCCTAGCATTGGCTGGGAGGTACCGGTGAAGTCTCGTCGATTGGCGAGCGGGAGTTGCACAGAGCGCACGAGACATCAACTCAGAGCAGGCGATCAAGCAATGATACGCTTTCTCTATTTTTGCATGGTAGATTGTAGTATGATTTATGCTTTGGATCTGCATGTTTAATTGGGTAAGGAAATTGATTGTATTAGCATTCTAGTTGATGACTACATTTTTCCATAGCCTATAGCTCAATGATTGATTGAATCCCATGGCCTTCGATTCCTGGAATGTCTTGACCGCTCTTTGGTGTTTTGATTGTGAAGATAGTGGTTGTTTTTTCCTTTCGTCCCTAGCTCATCAGTCCTCGCCTAAGCAATCCGCTAGGAGCCTGATCTACGGTCGTCGCTTCAACATTAATAGACCTATGGATATCAGTGCCCTGTTTTTCTATGCATGGATGATGAGCAAAGGACAATATTGTTAGTCATCTAGCTCCATTGTTGTCCTTGGCTAATTGTTTGACTTACGCCTTCTAGCAAGACCTCTGTGTATGGATTATCTTACATCCTCGTTGTTTTTTTTTCTCTGCGCCTTGACTGATAGAATCCCTGAGATCATTTCAATGAAATTTCCCAATGGATCATTGCATTCCTCTTCTTGTTGTCTGTGTTGTATTGGTATTCTGCCAATGGAAAAATGATTTGAATTCATGTTTGCATTTTTGTATTGGTATCCTGGAAATGGAAAAATGTTTTTGTTTGTTATTCCTGTCTACATTGTGTTGGTAATCTGGAAATGGAAAAACGATTTGATTTCATGTCTGCATTTTTCTATTGGTATCCTAGTAATGGAAAAACATTTTTGTTTGTTATTCCTGTCTGCATTGTATTGGTAATCTGGCAATGAAAAAATGATTTGATTTCATATCCGCATTTTTGTATTGGTATCCTGGAATGGAAAAATGTTTTTACTTATTATTCCGGTCTGCGTTGTTTTTGTATTTACCTGAGCATTTTTATAATGACCAATTTTCGTTGATCTCTTGTATAGCTTCGAGTTTGCAAATATTTTATTTGATAACAAATTGCCACTTAAAAATGTGACTAAGTTTGTTGTTTAAATGACCACCCTTGCTTTAAAAATGTGACTAAGTTTGTTGTTAAAGGACCAACATTTTCCCTTAAAAACATGATGGATTTTGTTGTTTAAATGACCACCATTTTGCCACCTAAAACCATGACTGAGTTTGTTGTTTAAAAAGCCCACGAATTTGCTTTAAATAGATTGCCTAAGCTTGTTGTAAATGCCCATGATTTGGCTATTAAAATTTTTGTTTGAGCTTGTTGTAAACACCCACGATTTAGCTATTAAAACGCTTACCTGAGCTTGTTGTATTTACTGACGATTTTTTCCATTTAGATGTGACTAAGTTTTCTGTAAATGACCACAGATTTGCCTAAAATGATTGAACAATTTCGTCTTTTAAGGAACAGGCTTTTGCTAATTAGAATGATGATTGCATTGTTGGTATGCCCACGCTTTTTTCCTTTAATTGTGGACTGTGTTTGCATTGAATGGACACGAGTTTTCTTAATTGTTGATTGTGCCTCTTAACCTAGAAAAGACAATATTTCTAGACAACTAACTAGGCGTTCATACTCCTGAGCCTTACCTTTACCTGGCAACACGTCTAGTTGGCATAGTTGGATTGGAACAGCTTTCCTCCCCATTTTTTTTGTAGTATTAAGTATTGTTATAGGATTTTTGCATTTGCATCAACTACAGTGTCTGGTTCTGAATGACTTAATTAAGATCAGGCCCTGTAATTAATTCATTTTAACATTGATGACAGTAAATCTTATTTACTACAACTGGCAGTAATCTCCTTTAACATTTATGACATAAATCTTATTTAGTACTTATGGTAGTAATCTCCTTTTTACATTTCTGTCAGTAAATCTTATTACTACAGATGGCAGTAATCTCTTTTAACATTTATGACAGAAAAATCTTATTAAAGACATATGGTAGTAAATCTAATTATAGGTACATGGCCTTAGTTTCTCATTGAATGTATATGGCTTTATGACATTTACACTTCTTAGCAGATTCTTTTAATGTTCATAGACAACAGTCATTTTGGTACGGTTAGTGTAGACAAACAACGTGTGGTAATTTAATGAGTTAATAAATGTTCATTGTTGCATTCTTCCTTGAAGCAGTTAATGTTGTTAATTGATGTCAATTTCTAGTTAGATTGAATATGGGATTAATTTAGATTTTCCTGCTTAGACCTTATTAATGTTTAAATGATATTGTAATAATGTCTAAATTGTAAATTAGACTTGTGAATCAGATTTGTTTAAGGACTAATGTAGAATCAAAATCTATCAACAAGTAGTAGTATCCGCTTGCTAAATTTTGATTTATGGTTAACGCTCATTAGTATATAGTGGTTGACTAAATTGGTAATTAGACTCTCTAATTTAGAACTGTATATCGTGTTAATTTAGGTGGTAAATTGGTGACTCGTAATCTAGATGGGTAAGGTAGATCTATATTTAACACTATTTTTGACCAATTCAGACCAGATGAATGGGTTGGGTTGTTGCATGGTCATGTAACAGCTTTCGTTTTCTTGTTAGCATCATCCTACATCTTGCAGACCCATTTCTTGGGGTGTGGTTGTAGTCTCTTTGTCCGTGGGATTGTCCTAGTGCATCAGATTTTTATAGAGTCTTTGGTCTGGATAGGATGTGTTGTGCCAAGGTTTTCAACATGTCTATCACATGGGGTCGACATGATTCTTGATGAGGGGATCATGGCACGCCCAGTGGGATAGCGACGAATGAATACTTGGTTGAAGTTAGTGCAGGTGGTGGAGTGTTGTCGAGCATGGTAAGTTTCTTGGGTGCATGGGTGGAACGCCTTCATGCATTTGGTTCACGTGCCTTGAGGTTCTAGTCTTGTTCGTACATGTTGTTGTTTCAGGAATGGGAAGTTGTCCCTAGGCAAGTAGGAGTGTCTTGATCATGTTGGGCGGGTAGTCATTCCTCCTTGTTATTTTCTACATGTTTTTCCTAGTTTCCCTTGTGCCTGTGCATGGTGTCATAGTAGCTTGTTGCCTAGACTGCGTGCTTGCGTTCTTCATCAATGGTGTGGTTAAGTTGTTGTCATCATCGCCTTCTTGCCTAAAAACTAAAAAAAAAAAAAATATTCTTCGCTTGCTGTCGTAATGATGGGGTTGTTACATCAATCCAGGGAAGGAATTATATGTCACGCACCAATGCACATTCAATACACTATGTTCCCCTGGAAGGACGAATGGTGACAAGTTTTGTTGCATATATGGAGATATGTGATGTGATGATAGCATAATGATACATGTGGGAAATACATAGAATCTATAAAAAATTCCCTTGGTGCTTCACCTTGAAAACCAAAGAGAAGATTTTTCACATTCCCAAGGTAAAGCATAAGATATACCTTTAGAAGGATGAAGTAAAATGTGATGTTTCACCTATGGATCTATGTGATGTGATTCTAGCACAACCATAGCTATGCAAAAGGCACTAAATCTAAAAATTGCACCTTCAAATCATTGTCCTCGACATCAAAGAGAATTTTTTTTCACATTCTTGAAGTAAATCATAAGATGGATCTCTTTAATTTATGCAAAACAATGTTGTAAATTGAATAGTTGTACAAAAAAACTCATTTTGTTGATTATCTAACAAATTGTTGTCCACAATACTATTTTCCTTGTACAAGTTTCATCCACCATGCACCTTTTGCAACAAAAATAGTCATAAATGTTTTTGATGAAATACATAAATTTATTTTAACAACCCTCTAGGATTCCACTCCATTTTTAATTGAAGCATCATATCAACCTATTTCCTAGAGAAGTATTACCCAATGAACCTTATATTATAAATCATTGCTAGATAATGATGAGATACCCAACAAATATAGGGTCTCTTATAGAAGGGATACATTTGATTGAACACATCACCATGTGCAAGCATGATCATGCTAGTGTCAAAGAAAGATGTGTTTCTTTTGTGAGTAAAAAACTTACCAACATGAGGTAGGGGTTATATACATCTATATGCATTTCTTTTCACCCATGGGAATCAATCTTTGTGGATTTTTTGTGAGGTTCCCTTATCACATTCCACCACCATAATGGAAGTTTTGGTCAATTGGTTCTCGAAAATGGTGATCTTTGTGCCATGAATAGGACATTGTAAAACACTTATTCACATATATTTGGTTATATTTAATTCATACACTTCTATTGTCAATGAAAAAGATACCAATCCATTTCTATAATTAGGAATCTCTTTGGGATCTACATGACACAATTTTGGACACATCTGCAATGTTCCATTCTTAATTCAAAAAAATTTGTTAACCAAACTCATATGCACTTGCTTTGCATGTATAATCACAAGAATCCGTGCACATATGATGGAAAACCTTGCTTCCAGTCACTAATTTTATAACTTCCTCAATATAATGTGACACAATGTGGCCCCTTTGAAATATACTTTAGATTTCAACCTATTGGCCAATGGTCATTTCCTATCTGACACCTCCAATGATGGGAATCTTTGTGTCTACATAGAAAATATGTTAACAAAGAAACACACTTCATTGAGAACATCCGAAATACTCAGTGCAAGTAGATGAGATTCCATGAAAAGCCTTGACAAAGTTCAAGAAGTGGCATGACAAGGACTGCATAACTCCTTGATAATACAAAATAAACATGTTGGTTTAAATAGACCATTTGAAATCGTTGTGAGGATTGGATGAGTTGCAGGTCAACTTCCATTACCTCTAAACCTACTTAAGGTGTATAATATAATTCCTATTTAAGTTTTGCACTAGTATGTATTGGATAAATCTCGTGAGATAAAAAGAGTAATTTCTATGTGACCAAGGAAAGGTCATTCCAAAACAAGATAGTATAGATATTTCCAGGTATATGGTCTTGTTTTTGTATTAAGTAAAGTCCAATGGGACAATTATATCCCAGTATTTTCTTGATTGTAGCCTAGAAAAAAATCTACTTGAGATTTGTACCTATGTGATTTTTTGGACCATTCTCTCTTGTGCATGTGGTATACTCACTAACAACATGTTCACATGTGACTGAAGGTACAACCAAACAAGTACATGTCAAATATTTCTTCCTCGCATGAGGGAAGCTTAGGAAAAATAAAGGGAAATTTTACTGCATCTAGTAGGTAGGATACACGAAGAAGGACCAGAGGTGAAAAAGATAGAAGAAAATTTTGTAGATGTGTGGAATTTTTTCTTGTCGAAGGAGGATCATGCTCTTATGATGATGAAAAAATAAGATACATAGATGTTGTAAAGAAATGCGTCATTACGACAACCATTCTGGTAACAGGTGCAAAATTTTTTTTTAAAGGTGTGTGCGCACATGTAGAAGTAGCAACATACTGAACTGTACGACGCCACTCAACAAACAACAAGACTCAACCATGAAGTTCAGCACAAGAAGACTGAAGGGTTCAACGAGAAACTGTAACAAATACAACCATAGACAGAGGTGCACATCGCAGACATTTAGTGACAAAAGTAAACTGACCACCCGCCCGTCCTACCCTGCAAGGTTAGGAACTCCAAGACACATAATCAATGCTCAAGCCCAGGTTCCCATCGATTTTAACCGTTTAAGGTCTCAGGGCTGGCGACTGTAATGAGGAACATGGAGGTGTCTACATCCCACCCGACACAACAGACCAAGCAACCAACTGACCACAATCAAGCACAACATACATAAGAAGAACAATTGTGCCCCCTTACGGAAGGCGCGTGACAAGGACTCTGACATCAACCCAACCCTCAATAGGATGAGACAGTGTCCAATGCTCGAATAACATTAACATTCTGATGGCGGGCCATAAATCATTTGCCGAATACAACCTAAAGTTAGTATGGTAATCATTTAAAAACTCAATAAGTCAGCATGTACACTAAATTTAGCATTCCGAATCGATCTACATAAGGGTTTAACCATTTAAAAGCCAGATTCCACGTCATAATGATTTAAACAACCTATCCTTGATAATTGCATAAATAGAATAAATCCTTGTTTAAATAAACAACTTAAAGGTATAACCTTTTTCCTTAACAATCAAATAGAAGAATAACAACCCGTATTAATGATTAAATGGAAGAATAATATTGCTTACATGAACTAATAAAAGAATTATATTGCTTTACAGGAACTAATAAAAGAATAATATTTCTTTACATGAACTAATAAAATGCAGGTCAATTTCTTCCATTAAATTTCATTATATTCCATAGTAAGATGATTCATACAACCACGTTACCTTTCATTCATTATGATACAAGGAATGACCTTACAATGACATACTATGCTAATATTTACAATAACATTCCTTGCGTTAGATTACAATGATATGATAAATGACATTATAATAACCTTACTTTACCTTTATTCAATTACCTTACTAATCTACCTCTACCATCCAATCATAACCATCTCCATCCCTAAATGAAACTTCGACGAATTCTATCTTTGATAATAAAAATAATAAAGGAACTAATAAAATAAAATAATTACATTCCATTCTTCCTTACTTCTTTTCTTAATTTAATTAAAAGAAATAAAAGAAATAATAAAAGGAATAAAAATAATAAATGAATGAATTCCTTCCTTAATTTTTCTTAGTTTAAATATAGAAATAACAGAAATAATAAAAAAAAGGGATACGATAATAATTAATGGAAATAAAAATCCTTCTTAATTTAAAAGGCAGGCCTTTTGGGCTCACGGGGAGGTCATTAATACTCAGCTTCACATGTGTCGAACGAATAGTGAAATAAATTCTGGCTGGAAGACAAGGGGCATGATTACCCTAAAAATACACTGGCAAGATCATAACACTGTCACTATGGACCTCTCAATAATAAACTACTATTTCCTTGTCAATCAACGCAGTGATTAACGCAACCCAACACGCAGCCAATCGCATTGACAGATAGAAATGCGCAGGCCAAAACGCAGAAAGTCCAGAATTATTAACGCAGCTGTTACAACATTTCAGTTATCACAACGATGAATATCATTTAATCCACAACCCAATTAACAACATGCGTCCATTAAATATATGGCAGATAAAAGATAAGTTGGTGACTGAGGATCATGAAGGTTCTCGCCATGTGTGAGGCGCTCAAAACAGTCAAAAAATAGTAAAACGCAGACCCAATGGTAAAACGCATCAACAGGCATCAAGGGTTGTAAAATGCAATAGTGAACCGCATCAAGAAAAGTAAACACATAGACCCCCCACCCCAATCAATAAAAATGGAAAGTGATGAGAATTGCTGCACATTGGAGCCAAATGCGATCGGCACGTGAATGCAGGTCAACGCCCACAGTCACATAATGAAGGCAGCCATTAACCACAAGTTTTCGGCATCAGCTCATCGACATACGTGCGATTTGGCAGCAGTCGAGGAAACGGAAGTTATTAATAAAAAATTGTGTTAACATTAATCAATTTCCGTTATCATTTTAAAACTGAAAAACAAACATGCGATCTGGGTTATATAAAAAAATACTATCCATATTCGTATTCAGAAATACCTTATCATTACGAAAATTATAAACCAAATTCTGAGCAAAGTTATAAACAAAACTACGAAGGTTATAAACATGCGATCTGGTCGTATGGTAAAGACATTCCAAAATTCGTATTCAGCCATGCATTACTATTACGGAATTAAAAACAATATTCCGAGCAAACTTTAAATGCCATCCAACTTGCTAGACCGTAAATAAAATCCCGTGGCCTCCGCAATCTGATAGGCAAGGGTTGATGAAGACGCCAGTGAATAAACGAATGGAACCGGCACTGCAACAGGCATGGGTTTAGGAGAGACACACCAGTAATCAACAAAAGGGAACCCGCGGTTTCTAAAACCCAAGTGAATCTCACCCCTGAAAACGATCTGGAAATCCCAATCCCGTCACCCACTGACTCAACAGCGCAACAATGGACGGAGGAGTCGGAATGCTGGAGAGAGGGTTCTAAAAATCAAAACATAGTGGGACAACTGTAATCAACTGCTACCATTGGGCGCAAGGTAAAGGATCCAGTTCTGTTGGCAAAAGCAGACTCGAGACGTTTCCAATAACGCTCAGACCCCAGGGATAAAACGAAGCAATGAAAACGAAAAGCATACAGATGCAAGTCGATGAACGCCCAAGTAACAGAGAAAGAACACTCAATTACAGATGCCAAAATGCCCCAAATAAAGTGGCAGCAAAAACGCCCCAAACCAAAGAAAAGTGCAGCTCGTTAACCCTTTTTAAAATGCAGACCCAACCCCAAAGGCATTGCTAGAAGATGACGAATAACAGAAGATAAATTGCATGCCAGGTTACATTGATTTACAGAAGATAAAAATTTGCCAGAGGTAAATGAATTGACGGAGGTATTCCAGAGATAACAAGACGAATCGCCAGAACAATTAGACGCTAACCATTTATAAAACAAATTGCCAGGAACAAGTTCTTTTTTTTTCAGCAAGACATCAGAAACAATTTCACTAACCCTTTTTAACAATTTTTCCAGAATTAAAATCATACCTTAGCCACTCGCCCTCTTCGGAGACATCCCGCGCTCCGTGCCGTGTCCCGTTCTCCTTGCCGATCCCGCTCGCCGACCGTAAAAGGATCACCGGT